>CABFOW010001026.1:8926-71207 GCA_902141385.1 Timema californicum
GGGGGGGGGAGTGTGGGGGCTGTGATATATCACGGTGGCGCTAACATAACCTATCCACTCAAATGCGGATGCATTGCTTCTACACTACTCTATATAACCCTATATTTATAAGCTAATAATATGTAAGCAAAGAAGTCATGTGCTAATATATATAAGAAGGTTCATTAAGAACGTTCAGAACGTCCATCATAGCAGACCCAACTCGGCTCCCGACTCGCGCGAGGTATTATGGGAGTAATAGGGAAAAGAAAAGACCTACGATATGCCAGAAATGTGTGCAGTACATTCGTATTTGAATGATTACTCGACATTTTCCGCGGTGACGATGGGGGACAAAGCGACAAAGTTTCTTGTTAATAACTACAGTATGTCCCTGTTATGACAGAATGAAGATTTGTGTACAGTGCTTATCTGTGAAGACATTCTAAAATGGTCAAAAAATGGCCTTTTCAATGCAGCTTTTATCCAAATATCCCTTAATATCTCAACAATGTTCAGTATTAGAAACTTCTATTAAGGCCCTTGGCCCTGTCGAGGGAAAGTCTAAAACCTATTTTGTGGGATGGTGGGTGGGAGGGTGAAAGGCGTGCCGTGGTTTCACGACCAACCAAAGTATCCTTCCGCTACAACAAGAAAAGATGGATCAAGGAAACCGTAGAGGGTGCTAATTACTGGACAAGTCTTGCAAAAAAATCATACTTTTGGAAACATCAGTTTTCTCGAGAACGAGTGAAATTTTAAAAGAATGATTTTCAACACCTCTTCTAAGATAATGTATCAATGTTTATTAATTGTTATATTTTCTTATTTTTTGTTGAGAAGCCGGCAGTTTTCTATTGAAAAATGTCAATTTTAACGATATTTGATCACCGTTAAATTTATAGAGGAAGTGTGTATATAAAAAGTATAACTTAATCAACATGCGTCTATTATTGAATAAACCGTTTCTGAAAAGAAAATCGCAAAATAATAAAAATTCTTGAAGATAACCGTTTGTTCCAATGACTGTATATCTTCCATTAATGTTTAGTAAAAAATGATCCGTGTGCAATAGTGTTGGTGTAAATTGACGATTTCTAGTTGATTGTATCACAGAGTTGATTGACAATGTAATGCACAATGCTATTAAATGCACATTAAACACCTCAAATAAATATTATTATTAATAATAATAATAATTATTATTAGCACCGCGTCTTACTACCCGTTCGTGTTATACGCACTTACGCTAATGTGTAATGGTAGGGTGATTGTGAGATAGAAATGGAGGACCTATAGTTTAACGTGGGATCCGAACCACGGTGGAGGCCTGGCATACCCCACATCCACAAGATGTCTTGTCAGAGGTGAAAAAAGGGTTTGGCAATCATATAAATCTGTTCCGGGACCGAGGATTGAACCTCAGACCCCCAGAACAGAAGTCCAACACCTTACCCCTAGACCATCAGGTCACCTCTCAAATAAATAAAAATTAATATAAAATTAACGGTTAAACAACGTAGAACTTTTTTTAATCTAAATGTTTTCATAAATAGTTGTAACTTATAGAACATTTTGGAAATAGCTTATTGACTTGTTGATTTGTGTCAGTTATTCGGTCAGAGGTGAGTGAGATAATGGCGAAAAACTCTCCCGAGTCAGGGCTACGATTGGACCAGTTACCTGACCCCGAAGACAGATACTCATTGGGCGAGAAGATCGGAACAGGGGTGTCCGCTGACGTGTACGAGGCCACTGACAACCAAGCAGGTACTGTGTATCCTTCTTGGACAGCTTACATTTCTCTTCGCTTACTAAGATAAGCTAGAGTCACATATTCATAGGAAGGATCTTATCTGATAACTGTAAAAGTTACTAGATATTATTTCCTGTATTCATACATTAAGTAATGTTATATGTGGCTGTCACTTTTGATGGATATTATCCCTCTTTAGTAACAGTTTATCTTGGTGACCTCTAGGTAAAGTGCTTACCTCGGATCATAAGGTTCAAACCTAACCTGAGTCGACGGATTTTATTTAGTGACAAAAAATCCGTAGCACAACTTCCTTCGGAAAGGAAGTATATCTGTATTTCCTGTGTCGATTGTGGCGTGTAAAAGAACCCTGGAAGGTGTGTGAAAATACTTTTACCGGCAAAGTTGATAGCACCTTTTGCTCTCGCTCATCGAAATTATATTATGCTGATAATATAAAGAGTCGGATAAGAAAGTTCATGTTAAATACCTCAAATAAATATAAAATAACGCTATTAATATAGAACAATTATGTTTAATGTTAACAAAAAAATAATAATTTAAAAAAAAATCTTTTTGAATGAATATTAGACTTCATACTACTAACGCTGAATAACCCGGCACCTTCGCTTTGTTGGTAAAGTGTCTGCCTAATGAGATTAGCAGTCCGGATTTCAATTCCCTGCATGGCCGAAAGAAATGATCATTGTTGATATGTAGGTCTACCCTTTCACAGTGATGAATTAACGGCCAGGGGACTGGTTGTTGTGTCTGTTCTAGATTTAAGTTAATAAGTCGCCTGCTGATATAATCGGTCGTTTCAGACAGTGCAGGTTAAATATTACTTCAAATAATAATAATAATAATAGTTTCATTTATTTTAGTGCTGGCCGACAGTTATGAGACCTATAACAGGCCAGTACTGAAAAGTACACAAGTATCTTACAATTATATATATTTAAAAAATAAAATAAGCAATAATAGCTAAATAGTTATACATATGAATGCACATTACAAAAAAATAGGAGTTAATTATAAATTATATATGATAAAAATAATAAAAAAATAATTGAAACGGTATAATAATAATAATAACAATAATAATAAAAACGCAATGAATCAACCACTAAAAATTGCCACTTTAACCGTCAGTCCCAATGAAATCGAGCCGATTTTTGTGATTAGGACTGTACTGTTTAAACAATTTGAGATGAAATTACAGCCTAATGGAATTCACACCTTCTTTATTGAATGTAGTTTGATTTGTCCAGCCACCCACACAATAAGTAGTGGGCCAATTTATACTTGGCAGGAAACAGTTTATTAAACAGTACACCCCTGACTGACAACAACCCATACATAAGCAAGCCATGTAGCTAATGATAGTGCGCTTAGCCTAAATAATATTGCTCATCACAATTTTTTAAGGCTGTAATTTTTTTCAAATATTTTTAATCGTATATGATTTTTCTTAGTATAGGTATTTTGAGTGAAATTTGGAGAGAAAAAAATTATACAAATAAACTTTATGGAATATATTATAATTTATAATAATTTAAAGATTAGGTAAAAAGGAAACTCCACATCTCTATTTTTATCTGTGGTTTTATATTATCTAAGGTCAGGGTCACGTGTTAACGTGTAGATGTATCTGAAGATGCAACTAACCAATAGAATCTTCAAGGGTAGATGTTCATTATTTTTAGAGACCTTTGATGGGAGTATAGAACAATAGCTTGTGATCCGAACCAACCAGAAGTCCCGAGTATAAAGTGTTTTAAGGGCTATCCTGATCAAGAAATTAGTAGTGAGAAATTGAAATAAGCCTCAAATACTAATAGTACATTATTTCCGTGGAGGCTCTTTCCATGTCCCGATGAGATGAGGTGATGGTGATAGTGAGTATGAGGGATAGTGAGTATGAGGGTGATAGTATGAGGGTGATAGTGAGTATGAGGGTGATATTGAGTATAAGAGTGATAGTGAGTTTGAAGGTGTGGAACCCGTACACGCATTTAAACCAAACTTAACCCTAACTAACCAAATCCCGGTTAGCATTGGGGTAATTTCCTTTTCGGGTAAAATACCCAAGGCACTAACCGGGAATCGAACTCGAGACCTCTATAATCGTATCCAGGTGCACTGACCACTACCACGTGGCTGGTTAGTTCAGAACTGCAGGCTCCGTTTGACCTAGAGGAGTAAATATTGTCAGTCTGGCGTGGTTTGGTTACAGCACTCCGTTAGGAGTACTGGGGCAAAGAAAATATAAAAAGAGTTTTTTTTGTTTCCCTATGAGAGATTGGTTGGGTAGTAGGGACTATATCCCTACTCGATAAGTAATATATGAATGCCCATCTTCGTGTTCATCTTGGTGTGTAGGAGGCAAGCGTGTGGCTGTGAAGGTCCTGTTTGTGGAAAGAGATGCGTTGGATAGCTATCAGGAAGAATACCAGGTCCTTCGGGATCTCTCCCATCATCCCAACCTACCAGATTTCTACGGGATATACCTCAAGAAAGGGAAACCTCGTTCAGGACGAGATCAGCTCTGGTTCATCATGGAGGTGAGTGACACAACCACACCACATATGCTCAGAAAGATGATCATACCCTTTTGTCATCTTCATAATAGTAATACCTGGTATATGTCAAGATTATCCCTGGTTCATCATGGAGGTGAGCGACACAATCACACCACATATGTTGAGAAATATGATCATACCCTATTGGTCATCTTAGTAAAAGTAAGATCTGGTATATGTCAAGATTATCCCTGGTTCATCATATGAAGTGAGTACCAAGACACACATCTTTATGCCAGACTTTGGGTCATGCTCAAGAAATGAAGGCCTCGTTCATATCGAGTTCGAATCTGTATGATGAGGGTGAATAATACATTCCTTGTTACAAACATAATCTCAGCGAGTATTATCAGGATCTATATCATCATCCTTAGCTAAAAGACGAGAAAGATAAGTCTTATAGGTCGAAAGTTACTTCGCTGTTAATTATCAAATGGTTTAACCATTCCATAAATACCAGTTTTTCCCTTAAACCAAAAACTGATGAAATTTCTTAGAATTTGTTAGATTTAACCGTTTTTTTTAGAATAAAATAAATTTGTGTAAATAATTACGTTAAATGAAATTTTGTTTACAGTGGCCTGGATAACGTAGTGATGATAAAAATATTAACGATTATGGTTTGTCCAATGCTAGCCTACTTCGAATAGGTAAATTTTGTAGTTAATATAATTATCTTGTGCTCTATCTATACTATAAACACTAGGTTTTTTTTATGAACTTGGTGTTTTCTCACTTATTTTCTTGACCGGAGAATATTGGTGTGTATTAAGAGGAGTCACCTTTCTCTATTAAACCAATGTTAAATTATGGTTCCTTTAGGCATATTTTTCTCAAAAAATATAATAGTTAACGAACACATTTTTTTTATAATTCATCTATAGCTATATTCTAGCAATTAGACAAGGGATATTTATAAATATCTCAAAAAATATAATTTATATTAATATTTAACTATGTTAAAAAAAATCTAATTTTCCAACACATTTCAACATATTTATATAGATGTAAATTCTGTTTGTTGCTATATTAAAAAAAAGCTCCCGTTAAAATGTGCATAATTAAATATCTATAGTAACAAAAAAGATAGTGATATCTTGTATAGTTTTTGAAAAAATTGTACCTAAATGAACCATAATTTTATATTAATTAATTAAAAGTTTATATTCCTGAGCTTTTTTGTTTCCTTAGATTAGTTAGAACGTGTCTCGCATCTAATCTAGACAAAGAGTTACCAAAATTAAATAATATGTGTAATATTCATCTTTGATATTTACTTTTTTTCACGATTAATATTGTCTCAAGTGAAATACTTCTCCTCCCGGAAGGAGGGGTTTAACATTCTGGTGTAGTTGCAATTGCTCAGCATTGAAAGGGAAGTTGGACCTATAATTTCAAATGTTCAAATGTACCACTCTAAAGGAAATGTTAAGTGGGAGTGAAAGTTGATATAAGGTCGGAAAAGGATTTTTTTTACAGTTGGGTGAGTTTGCGATGTTACTCTTGAAGGGAACTTAAATTTACCTGCTTCGGTGATAGCATGGTCCAAGGCGACACTATCGCATTATACTGGTATTGCTTATAACGGGTGGATTGAGCTTCAAATCCCGGGCGGGGTATACTGAGGGTGGGTTTTTTTTTCCTAAATGGTTTCCCACTTTCTTCAAGCAAATCCCAATACATTTTCTCTAAATACCCCAATAGGGTTAATTAAAATGCGTATATTTCAGACAGATAGTAGGCCTAATACGCCGGGGAAGGGGGGGGGGGAAGGGGAGGAAAGAACTGTTGCATAATTTATGAATTTACAGAAGCCATTCTTACACTGAGAAGTCTGTATATTATTTCAGAAAACTAAGGGAAAGATAAAACGAGTATTGGTAGAAAATACTCCCTATTAAAATTCTTTATATATTAAAAATGCCGTCACTCAATATAGATTAGTTCTTCACCAATTATAATGCATAAAGAGTTTTAGTTTATGTGTATATATACCGGTGTACTGTATATTAAATTATAGTTTAATAAAAATAGCGAAAAGTAATATATATTTACTATGTTCGATGAGCAGTTAATAAACTTATTCTCCGCATTTTATGGGTATTTTAGCTGATTTATATGATTAGGAAACCACTTTGTGATTTTACAAAGGTTAAGGCTCTGGGCCCTGTCGAGGGCAAGTCTAAAACCTATTTTGTGGGATGGTGGGCGGGAGGGTGAAAGGCGTGGCGTGGCTTCACAACAGACCAAAGTATCCTTCCGCGCCAAACAAGAACAGATGGATCACGGAAACCATAGATGGCGCTAGCTACCGGACAGATCTCGCAGGAAAATCGTACGTTTGGAAATATCAGCTTTCTCGAAAATGAATCAACACTCCTTCTAAGATAATGTAGCGATGTTTATTAATTGATACATTTTCTTTCTTTTTTTTTGTTGAGAAGCCGGCAGTTTTATATTGAAAAATGTCAATTTTATCGAAATTTAATCACTGTTAAAATTATAGAGGAGGTGTGTATATAAAAAGTATAACTTAAATCAACATTCTTCTATTATTGAGCAAACCGTTTCCGAAAAGAAAATTGCAAAAAAATAAAAATTCTTGAAGGCAGACCTTTGTTCCCATGGCTCTTCATTTCCACGCCAAATGAAAAAAGGACAATCACCTTAAGTAGACACTGTTATTTTTTTAATTCACTTTAATTTATATCGACTAGTTAATCAAAAGTAACACAGCATCTTAGAAGTCTTATTATTCATGATTTCATAAAGCTTCTAAAATTAATTACACCTTTTCACTTTAAACACATACATACAAAATATTCAACACACATATATTTTATTTAATAGGATTAACTGCCAGGCCTCCACCGTGGTTCGGATTCCACTTTAAACTGTAGGTCCTCTATTTCATCTCACAATCACCCTACTATTACACATTAGCGCGTATAACCCGAACGGGTAGTAAGACGCGGTGCAAATAATAATAATAATAGGAGTAACGAAAAAAAAAATCAAAATAGTTGACGAAACCTTCCTAATTCTTTGGCAGTTCATTTAAAGAATATAATCTACTATACTACAGCGTGTTTTATTACTCTTTTTTTTTTTGCTGTTCAACTGAATTAAATCCACCCCAGACGCGACGAATGTGAACACGAGTTTGTCTCATTGAAAGAAACTACTTAGTTTCAGTCATGCCATCGAGGACAAATAGCTTAAAGACACGAAGGCCACAGTAAATGGAAATGTCTGCAGGAAGTTAAAATAAAAAAAAAGAGGAGAAGAAGACGGTGAGTCATACATTTATTATAAATAAGGAATAATGTACAAAATATATTATATACCCGGACAAGTAAAGCGGCAGCTGGACGAACAAGAAAGAGAGAAATGAAAGTAGGATAGCGAATCTTCTTTGGTCATAACTTTGGTTGTCGGATCCGCATGCCTAGTGCAATACGGCCATATTACACTGGAAAAAATGTTACCAATGTTATGGTTTTTTTTAGCACAGCGTCTTACTACCCGTTCGGATATGATTGTACTTATTACATTAATGTTTTTAGGGATTAATAAGGTTATATTTAAATAAAGTTTAACCGAATTTGCGTGAAAGGAGAGTGGAAAACCAATTTAGAAAACCATCCTCAGTACAACCGACCGAGATTCGAACCTCGATCTCCCCATCAATGGTAATCTAGTCTACTACGAAAGTGGCGCCTTAGACCATGCGGCCACCGAAGCAGGTGGTTAATATTAATTATTATGACTTTTTTTTTTTTGCTTCTCTAAAGAGAACTGCGCATTTTAACTACGCTGATGGGGTAGGAGTGAGGAAGGTATAATTTACAGGAAATGTCCCTACATTGACGTGGAAGAACAGTGGGGAACCATTTAAGAAAAAATAACCTCTTCAGTACGCCCGACAGGGAACCGAACCTCGACCTTACCATTCAATGGCAAACCAGAATATATGAACCTGACTATTTGTCCACATGCCCACCGATGTAGGTGAAAAAAACTCAATGGTGTAAGGCCCACAATCGAGTTATACCGACCGAGCGGCCGCCACCAGTAGTGATGAAATTGCCAACATTTGCGGATATAGGGTATCATGTGGTCAGCACAAATATTCCTGCTAGCCGTTAATCTCAATTTTCTTAACCGGAGTTGCTACTTAGTTATTCAAGTAGCTCTTCTTTTGTCCTCGTGTCACAAAAGGGTAATTTCTATTTACAAAATAACTGTTTCTATTTTTTTAAATTAAAAAATCACCTACTAATTTTCAAAATAACAATTTTTATTAAACATTCAACCTTTTCAATTTCTGAAAAGAAAAAATTATAGCCATTTTACCTTTTCTATGATTATTAAATCTTTTTGAACTTATTATAAATTGCAAACTTATTTAATACCATTTAATTAACTTTTATTACAATAAAAAAATTTAAAGCATTAACTTATGTCTTATCTTATCTTAATAAGGCTTCTTATTAAAAAAAAATTTAGAATGTTTTCTAACATTTAAACGTACAGTACTTAATGTTAAATTGTAACGTTGTTTATTATTATTATTATTATTATTATTATTATTATTATTATTATTATTATTAGCACCGCGTCTTACTACCCGTTCGGGTTATACACACTTACGCTAATGTGTAATGGTAGGGTGATTGTGAGATGAAATGGAGGACCTACAGTTTAACGTGGAATCCGAACCATGGTGGAGGCCTAGCATTCCCCACATTCACAAGATGTCTTGTCAGAGGTGAAGGAAGGGTTTGGTAATCAGACAAATCTGTGCCGAGACCGAGGATTGAACCCCGGCCGCCAGCATAGAAGTGTTGACATCTTACCCATAGACCACCAGGTCACCCTCTAGTCTATTGACCTTACCGAACAAAGTATAGCGATGACAGTGTTTTGTTTGTTCCCAGCTGTGTGAGGGCGGTACTGTGATGGACCTGGTACGGGGCTTACACCACAAGAACAAGAAGATGTGTGAGGAGCATATCGCCTTCATCCTTAAGGAGACAATCAAGGTCAGGACTTGCCAATACCTGTTATAACAGTAACAATGTTTTCATTCGGGTGAAGTCAAGGCCAGTGTCTTTCCTTACACTCGCCCACTTGTTTATAGTGTATAAATATGATTATATTACATCAATATACTGATCAAAAACTAATTTACAAAAGGTATACAAAATGAAAGATGTATTAAAAGACTAAGTACAAAGATAATTCCTAAATCAATACATTTATATAAATATTAAAAGATAATTAATTATGAAAGCAAAACTAAATAGAGGATAAATAAAATAGAAATATATATATATTTTTGTATCGCGTCTTATTACCCTTTCGGGTTATACGCACATGTACTAATTATTCTAATGGTTGTAGAGATTATGAAGGCTATATTTAGAAGAAGTGTGCCCGAATTTTCGTGGAGGGAGAATGGAAACCCGTTTTGGAGAAAACCTCCATTCACCGGATTGAGATTTGAACTTCAATCTACTGGTCATCGGCAGTCTAGTTTAATGCGATAATAGCGCATTAGACCATGCGGCCACCGAAGCAGGTTAAATACAAATTAATATGTCATGTACTTTGTATATATAGTCAATATACATGAATGTATATATATTTAGGAGGTGGCAAATGGGCTTCTAAGAAGTAAAATTGATCGACTAATATTTGTTTTAATAGTTTTTGATTTTATTACCTGAGTACTAATTAAAGAGGAACTTTTCAGAAACAGAAACGACCAACTCCATAACCTACTATCTTATAAAAGGAGGGGGCAGCGCTATGTTTGGGTTCTGAATGTAGTTATTAATATATTCGGATCATAGATACAACCCATTGTGTCCAGGTTTTGTTTTGAATAGTGAATCATATTGGCTTCCAGGAGATTCAAATAATGCTGAAAATGGTTAGTTAGATCAAATAACAATTCATAGTAGTAATTTTATTTCACACGCATATATATACTTTTTCCCTCAGAAGGTCTTATCCTAGATGTTAAACAAGTTTATGTATGTACCGTATAGATTGTACCCTCCTTTTACCATAACTTACCTTGACTGATTACACTATGGTAATTTCTTATAAGCCAACCCATAGTGTAACTCGTTAAGGTAACACTTACTACTAACTTTCAACGTAATGTTCAATATTATACACACAGAGAGGTTTACAAGTCAGTATGATATTGTCCTAAATGACCGACGTATTTTTTAACCAAATAAAACCTCGAATTGTGTAGGGTTGAAGTTCACTAAAACGTGTGTTGTTTCTAATAACTAAAGATGTTAAGAAGTATTTAGTATATTTTAAATTAAGATACAAAAAGTCATAATCCAATACCTTATCTCCGTCGGTAGTGTTATGTCTTCCGAGCTTAGGGTCACGACTTCGATTCCCACTATGGTCCAAAAATGTATCATTGGTGAAATGTGAGAGTTTTACCCTTCCAAATTGATGAATTAACGATCGGGGACTGTATGTTGTGCTTGTCCTATTTTTAAGTTAGATTATAAGGCGTATGAAGCTACGACAGGCCTAGCAAGCCGGTAGTGGAAAATATATGGCTCGAATAAAAAAACTGACCCAGGCCACAAGATAGAAAAAGTAATAGATGTAAAAAAAAAGTTATACCATATGATTATTAAAATATTACTAATTGCTACTTTAAAAGCTAAAATGTTACCAATTTAATATGGGACTGCTCATTTTCCTGTGTCTATAATTAATTGTCCGTAGTGTATTGGCCACTTCTCAGAATCCTTCATTATTTAAATTGATTGGGACATTATAGTAGAATATAACCATTTTCTCACTAGACTTACCTCAAGAGTCTCTCATAATTTATTCTTTTTTACTGTTTACTCTCCATAATTCCTTATTTCTTTACTTTTTTTTTTCAAACGGGGAGCACTTCAGAGTGAAAATCTCTATCACTGATTACAAACTAAACGTTTCTCTTAATATTTAAAACAAAACAAAACTCTTAATGACTGAAACCATGTGTGTGTTCTGTTTCAAAACATGCAAAGTGGAGGTAGTAAATTATTTTAATGGTTGTCATTTATTGCAGTCATTAGAAGCAATTTATAGAAAAGGTATTCTATGAGAGCGATCGAGAGAAAGAATTTTGTGCGAGGGCTAGAAAAGCAAATCAAAATATGGTGACGGACGCTAAGGAAAAGTGATATACGAGGGTTTTAAACAACAGAGGTGGAAAGTTTTTATAGATCAATGTCTTGAAAGAGAGCAGGGGTGGACAAATATTTTAACTTTAGGAAACATAATTATGGAGGATATATATATATATATATATATACAACGTTTCTGGGCCCATGTTTATAGACACTTTTTTGATCGTTAGTTCATTGGGAATATACCCCTAAAACATTTGACACCAATTAAACTACACCCCTTAAATAACTACAATAATTCCAATCCTACCTCAAAATTATCTCTTGCCTGACTATTTATCAGTGATAAACAGGATCCAGATTCCGAAGACATGTCATATTTTATTGGTTCATCAAATATATTGCTCATAAGTACATAAACTTTGTTCGTGATCTCATTGTTGTAGAAATGTATTTTTTTATAGATTTTGTTGTTGTTATTTTGAAATCTTAGGTCAAATTTTCTTGTGCTTTTTTCCCTTTTGAATCGTTTTTAGTTGTTTTTTTTGTGGTCCAAATGATAAGATAATGCAGGCCATGAACTTTAGATCCTCTTTGCTTGATTGTTTGGTTGTAAAAAAACACATTCCTGGTGAGACTTCAACTACTAGGCTCTATTATTATTAATAGCACCACGTCTTACTACCCGTTCGGGTTATACGCACTTACACTAATGTGTAATGGTAGGGTGATTGTGAGATGAAATGGAGGATCTACAGTTTAACGTGGAATCCGAACCACGGTGGAAGCCTGGAATTCCCCACATTTACAAGATGTCTTGTCAGAGCTGAAAGAAGGGTTTGGTAATCAGATAAATCTGTGCCGGGACCGAAGATTGAACCCCGGCCGCCAGCTAGGCTCTAGAGGGTTGCGTTGGAAGGGGGCAGCTATTACTTTTGAAGCAAATATTTGTAAATCAATGTTAAATTTATCAGAATGTAGGAGCATAATTATTAAAGGCTTGCCATTAAATGTATAAATTTTAGTTTCGCTTTATAAAGCACGTGTTTGATTTAGTTGTGTGCATTTATTACGGCTATTTTTTGTATTTCTAGACCATTTCTTGTAAATTTGAAGTCATTCTTTAGAATTTTTAGTTCATTTTAAAGGTCAGTTTTGATCATTTTTAGGTCATCAAAGCCCTGGTGATAAATTACTAGGGTGTACCTGGAACACGAAACGTATAATCACTTATTTAAATAAAATGATTACGAATATCCAGAATATGTATCCGTAGGATTAGGATTAGGATTAGGATTATTTTATCACCCCATATCCTCACCTGTTCAGGTTATACGCATATATGATATTTACTCAAATGGGTAAAGGGCAAGGAAAGAAATATTTTAGAAATAGTCTACACACATTTGCGTGGAAGGGGAGTGGGGAATCATTTAAGGAAAATACACCCTCAGTGGGCCCGACCGGGATTTGAACCTCGATCGCCCCATCATCAGCGGGCCAGTCAAACGCGAGAGTTGCGTCTTTAACCGTGCGGCCACCGAAGTGGGTTATTATTATTATTATTATTATTATTATTACACATAGTTGTTAAACACAAGATTAGATCAACACATGCATTCATCTAGATAGGGTATACCCACTTCAATGGCCGCATGGTTTAAGGCGTCATTCTCACAGTAGAATATACGCTGAAGACGGGAAGATCGGGGTTCAATCCCGGTTGGGTGCACTGAAGGTTGTTTTTCTAAATAAAAAAAATCACTCTATCTCCACGCAAAAGTGGGTACACTTCATCTAAATTAAACCATCCTTATCCCTAGCACATTAGTGTAACTAATGCATAAGCGTATACCCCGAACGGGTAGTAAGACGTGGGGATAAAGATATCTAGATATACTCCGATTATGGTAAGAATAATAGTATATGGTAGTTACTAAAACAATTTTAATATATTCATACATCAAGTCATGTTATCTGCAGATGTCACTCTTGATAGATATTAACTATATATATATAAAATAACTCAAATGATGTAGTAAAATGTTTTAAATATTGCCCTAAATAAATATGTTTGTATTCTCTAAACTAGTCTTCGAACAAAAATCAGACTATACAACAGCCATCTTCGCCTTTACATGTGGAAAAATGGTCTAAAACGTTAGACTCTCAACGAATTTGATCATCATTTATGAGGAGACCAGAATTCAAATTTATCTTGGATTTATTGGTGAATAAATTTCACATAATATTATTTTTATTTATTTTTGTTACCTACACAAACACTTTGTTAAATAGAAATTTAAAAGGGTTTGTTGACTTTGAATCATATAAAAATAATAGTTATATTTAATACTCTTAGAAAATATTTAAAATAAACTCAACTAATCGTTGTGTGTCCAAAAGTAGCTCTAGTTTCTAAATTTACGTTTATTTAACGCAAATGTGGGTATACTTCCTACAAATATAAACTCCCGATTTCCTAAAACCGTTTCCGTAATTAGTAAATAAGCGTGTAACCCGATCGGGTGGTAAGAAGTGGGGCTAAAAAAAAAAGTAGCTCTTCGACTTACAGGGACTCGAGCTACCCAGATTAGTAGATATTTGCTGTTTAGGACCTGTTTTAGCTAAAATTAAATTATCTTTTGAAATTGTCATGTGTGTCAGAAATCTATTGTGTTTAGGCACCATTCTACTTACACTATTATTTAAATTACATAGAAACATTTAGAACGAATGCGGCCGGGGTTCGATCCCCGGTCCCGGCAAAGATTTATCTGATTACCAAACCCTTCCTTCACCTCTGACAAGACATCTTGTGAATGTGAGGAATGCCAGGCCTCCACCGTGGTTCGGATTCCACGTTAAACTGTAGGTCCTTCATTTCATCTCACAATCACCCTACCATTACACATTAGCGTAAGTGCGTATAACCCGAACGGCTAGTAAGACGTGGTGGTAATAATAATAATAATAACAATAATAGAACGAATGAGCAGCGAAAATCCATGACTTATTATATATATCATAGTAGAAAAGGGACACAATTCTTTCCGAATATTAAACAACGAATTGGTAAAATATCGTATAAGAAACCAAGTGGACTAGACCTTGTATTATTTTGTTCTTAACCCTACTAAAATATTATTTAATTGTCAATCAAATAACTACCTAATAAGTACAAGAGTCGCACATTAAGATAAGGTACCCAATCTTAGAAGATTTTATGTCCATCTCATTAAAAAAAAATTAAATTCCCTCCCGTTTTTACAACTTTTTTTTCTTCCTTCTAAAAAACATCTTATTTCTCAGATTGACTTCTTCTTAAGAGCGTGCATCACTTTACAATAAACTCTGTGATACAGTCGGATAGAAATCGTAGTTTACACCAACAATACTGCACGTGGATCATTTCTTATAAAACATTAATGGAGAAAGAGATTTAATAGAAGTTCCTAATACTGAGCATTGTTGAAATATTAAATGACATTGGGATAAAAATTGCATTAAAAAAATGTTGTTTTTTCGACCATTTTATAATGTCTTCACAGATAAGTTTTGTGCACAAATCTTCATCCTGTCATAAAAGGGACTTATTGTAGCTATTAACAAGAAACTTTGCCGCTTTGTCCCCCATCGTCACCGCGGAAAATTTCGAGGATTCATTCAAATACGAATGCAATGCACACATTTCTGGCATATCGTAGGTCTTTTCTTTTACCTTTTACTCCCATAATACCTCGCGCGAGCCGGGAGCTGAGTTGAGCCTGCTCTGATGAACGCTCTTAAAGAGAGAAGAAAAGGAAAGAATAAAACACGTAGATGACGAGCCTATAACTCAGTCATCAGCGGCTAATGTGGACATTATACGATGGAAGCTAACATAAAAGAGGTAATTTACTAATTCGGACGCCTTGACCTATGTTTGGTTCGAAGACCATCCCGAAAAGCATAACACCCAAGGTCACGAGAACTTTTTATATCTCAGACTATTTTACCTCGTGGTATGATTATACAGCAGTTAAAACTATTTATGTGTTTCTCTTCATAAAATATGTCAAAAAAAGAAAAGAAAAAAAAAGGACACACCAACTTTTGCTTTCCGTTCTTTTGGTACACTTTTATTTCGGTTTGAAGGTAAAAACTGGTCCATAAAATTACATTATGATAATGTGTCAGTCGTTGGTGTTGAGCATGGTCAAGTGTGCAATTAGGTGAGTGTAGACTTAAAAATAGTTTTCCAGTCATTTTTTTGTATGCCTTCATGTGTTTCTAGGTGACTAATTTGCACCCTCGTTTGGAAGCCTCAGCTCTTATGAGAGTCGAATGTCCGTTCATATATACCAGTTTTCAGAGATACATGTTTGTTTGAAATGAATGGCTGAGGAGGAAAGTATCTCAGTCTTTGAGAAAGTTAAAGGTCAATTGAGCAGTTTTCAGGCATATATAATTATCTGAATTAAATTGTTAAGGAGACAAGAAAAGTAAGATCTTATTAATATTATTTCGTCAACACTTGGTTGAATAAAAAACTAAAGTCCAAGACGATTTTAGAACTTAAATAGGATTTTATCATTTAATTTTATGTAATTTTGGTTTTTAAATTCAACCCAATACATTACAGGTTTTTTTAAAGGTATATTAATAAGTACCTTTTAGGTATGATCAAAATTTTATGATTCTACCAAAAAAAAGCATAGTTTAATCTTCAATTCTTTTAATTTGTGCATTACGATGAATATTTATACTCGCCCTGACTGTTCACAAAGTTACACTAATAGGATAGGGTTGAGAAAGGTATAGTTTAAGGGAAATGTACACGTATTTGTGTGGGGATAGAGTGGGAAGCTACTTAAGAAAACAAAATTTCAGTCCATCCAGTTGGGATTCGAGTCCAGACCTCTTTGCACTGGCATACCAAACAAGACAAGATTTATGCCTTTATCCACGTCTCCACAAGTACAGGTATTATAAAAAAATGTAAGCACCGGATCACCACCTCTTACTACCCGTTTGGATCTATACTCTTATGTTCTAATTACGTTAAATGCTAGTGCTGATCAAGGGTATATTTAGAGGAAACGTATTCGCATTTGCATGAAGCTAAAGTGAGAAACCATTTTGGAAAAATCTTCCTCAGTTCACCCGACCGAGATTCAAACCTCGATCATCCCATCATTGGCAGTTTAGTATACTGTGAGAGTAGCGCGTTAGACCACGTGGCCACCGAAACAGGTGCGAATGAGTTAAATGAGACCTTTAGAGTTCACGACCAATCAACTGGTATATTAGACACAATATTAATCGCGCTAATTTTGTGTTGAGCTAGACTGCCGAGGACGGGGAGATCGAGTTTTGAATCTCAATCGGGTGAACTGGGGGGTGGGGGTTCCTAACATAAATGGTTTTCCACTCTCTCTCTCTCTCCACGCAAATGCGGGTTAACTTCCTCTAAATTCAGCCTTCCTAATTCCTAGCCCATTAGTGTAATTAGTACTTAATCGTATAACCCAAATTGGTAGTAAGAGGTGGTGCTAAATAAATAATAAATTAAAGATTAGTTTCGAACAAGGAATCACATCAAATTGCGGTTTTCTACATTCATATTTTTACAACTGATAAATTATGAATATTTTGTTAGTTTTTCATTTGAAAATGTCTTTTTTTTCAATTTGTTGTAATTTTTGTATAATAAATTGTTTTAACAGATCTAAATTTCACTCTTTTTTGAAGTAGAATACACAAAACTTCACCACGATGCGACTCGGTTCGAGCTGTATTGCCGATATATTAAGTGAAGTGCTATCCGTGGAATACAAGGGCTCTTAAGGTGGGAGTGTATGAAACGCGAGTTAAGGGCAGTGTTTTTAGCGTTTTTATAATAAAATATTACTCCAATAGAAACATAGAGTTTAATAATCTTCACATGGTGATATCAACAGTTGTTGAATATCCGTCATGAGCATTAAATTCCAGAACACCCCTAACAGATATTCAACAACTGTTGATATCAACATGTGAAGAAAATGAAACTCTATATTTCTACTGGAACAATATTTTATTTATCTTAGTAAATATATATATATATATCTTAGTATATATATATATCTTAGTATATATATATATCTTAGTATATATATATCTTAGTATATATATATATATCTTAGTATATCTATATATATATTGTTATAAAAACTGTAGGTATATATACGCTTCCTTTTATTCGCGTTTCATATACTCCCACCAGAAAGAGTCAAACTCCAGACCTTAATATGTCAAATGCGGGCATAGATATTTTGGAATGAACAATGGATTATCTTCAGCTTAGATTACAGGTAGAACACAGTTTGAAATATACCAAACTAAGCTCTAAGTCAGGTAATTATAGTTATTATTTCAGTCCCTGGTTCATCTTCACGAATGTCACGTGATGCATCGTGACGTCAAAGGAAGCAACATCCTCCTGACCAAGGAAGGGGAAGTGAAACTGGTGGATTTTGGACTATCCAGGTGATATTTCTTCAAAAGTTGAAATAAACACTATTTTCCATTTGTCAGCAGGATAAAGAAATATTTATTTGTGGTACATTTCTTTTTTAATATTTAAATTGTTTTAATTTATTTTAAAACAAAAAAATTAATACCCAAGCAGTAAATTTGTATTTTAAATAATTTGTACAAAATATTTTGTTCAATATTAGGTGAAAGAAGAAGGGGAAAATGCTGCTGATTATCTAGTTAGCTCCAACCTACAGACTTAGAGGATTCTACCACACACCTAAATTTCAAACATTTTAGACTTATTTGTCCTAAGCCATTTGATAAAAAAAACTAACATTACTACCTCACCAGATGAACACCTTATGTAAGTCAGTGACTTTTCAAAACGAGAAATCACTATGCCGTATTGGAGCCGGCAGCCATTGTCAGGGGAACGAATATACTTTAGCAAGACTCCTCTAACCTAGCTTGGATGTGTCCTCCGAGCGTAGCCACGCACGAAAACGCGCGCAGCGGCTATTTAGGAACCGATGACTCCATGAATGCCATCGATCCCTATTGTCCTAGGTCACACTCTCGAGTATAAATAAGCTCTGAAAGTGTTTGTTGTTAGAAAACTGAAGAATACGCTAGACAGGCGCAGCACGATCGTGGGGTCGCCATGTTGGATGGCTCCGGAGGTCATCAACTGCTCGCAGAAGGAAGGAGACTCTGGAGCTTACGACAACAGGGTGGATGTCTGGGCTATAGGTAAATAGACTCTCTCTGTCTCTTGCTGAGGCTATCTCAGTGATAGGTGAATATACTCTCCCTATATCTTGCTGAGGCTATCTCAGTGACAGGTAGATATACTCTCCCTATCTCTTGCTGAGGTTATCTCAGTGATAGATGAATATACTCTCACAATCACTTGCTGAGGCTATATCAGTATCAAATAGATATATTCACACCATCACTGGCTGAGGCTATCTCAGTGTTAAATAGATATATTCTCACTATCACTTGCTGAGGCTATCTCAATCATAGGTAGATATACTTTCCCCATCTATCTCACCAAAAGGTTTCTTAATTCTATTTTTATAATACTAGCTGATAACTGTCAACTATTTATAAAAATATATTATGTGGTTAGATTTATCAAGCATAGCATATTTAATATTTGTATAAAGGATTATCCTGATATCCAAAAAGAGGCTTATGAGCTTACAACTACCACACCATCTGGCCCATGATCAAAGGCATCCATCTCATGTGATCTGGTTTTCCGGCGAAGGGGAAGTTGAGGTATGAATCATGGTCGGGTGCCCTAAGGAGTTTTATATTAATTAGTTAACCCCCTTCACTCAATTTAAATTGTAATAAACTTCCTGTAAATTATACATACCCTATTAGAGTAGATATGCAGACGTTAATAGACTAAACGGATAAACGTAGGTCTGTGAAGTATTAAGTCACCCACCTCGGTGGCCGTGTGGTCTACGGCGCTACTCTCACAGTAAACTAGACTGCCGATAAGGGAGAAATATAGTTTCGAATATGGGTCGGGTGTAATGAGGGTGATTTTTCTTAAACGGTTTTACATTCTCCCTCAGTGCAAATGTGAGTAAACTTCTTCTAAATGTATCCTTTCTTATCCTTAGAACCATTAGTGTAATTAATTTATAACTGTATAGCCCAAACAGGTAGTAAGTAAGATAAGGTGTTAAAAAAATATCAAATATGTATTTATAATAGTTTATGGGATACTGCCAGAACTGACCAACAAAGGACAAGTTTAGTTATGGTCTTGTTGAAAAAGGAACTAACCTTTTGAGAGTTATAGGGGAGACCGGGGATGGTTGTCACACTTTTTCTATCTCACTTTTTTTAATTTTTATGGTAAGTTATAACTCAGTTTTCTTAACTGTAATAGAAAATTGGAAGTTTTGGGCAGCTTAGGAAAAAATATTGTTGTTCTAGAATAATTATAAATTCATGAAATTTGAGTCCAAATTTTTTTTTGCAGAGTGTGACAACCTACCCCACTCCGGGGATGGTTGTCTCAAACATCGGGGTTGGTTGTCCCAGCTCTTTTAAATGCATAAAATTGCATTTTACAAACACTCGCTACAACTACGACCTTTTATAATACCGCACTGACTACTATAATCCCTTTCATAACCCTAAAATAAAGAAAGGATTTATTAAATTGTATGTTAAATTGATGCAGTATCACGGGAGAAAAACACATTTTATTACAAAAACTGTTATTATGCCCTAAAATATCAAAATTCTAGATCATATTAAAAATTAAATCCCTACAATACAAGATAAAAGAAAATTCTCCACCTAAACTACATAACTCACGTAGGCTTATACTTAGATAATATGTTATATACGTAATTGTCTAATATAATACCAGCAAATGTATAATCTATTGTGACCTTAAATTGCTGCACCCTCATAAGAATAAATTTAAATGAAGCTTGCATCAGCATAAAGAAATAAAATAAATGTTATTTTTAACAACTGTTACTTAAAATTGTTAGGTTTAGGGCCTAACACAAATATTGTTTCTAGATTTGCAACTAGTTATCACTTACATCTGACATGTCAGAAAAACATTTATGGCAAGTGTAAACACGATTTCCCGCGGTGCACTTATCATGAGACCATCCCTTGCATTCAATAAACTGGACCCACGTTTCTTTCGGCTTGCTGTTAGATAAGGGTTCCACGCAAACAAGACAGAAGCACCCTTCATCTTCACTGTCACAGCTATCCTTTTTACTGTCTTTTCTTATTTTTCTTTTAAACTTATTGTCTTATTTGTTCTTAAATAATTGCCTTTTGGATAACGTTGCTTTCTTTTTTTTTTTCTCTTCCCTGTTTTTTTTTGTCTCCTAAGATTTTTTTCACAGGTGTATCTGTTAAGATTGACGTATGTCTTTTACGGGCATTGTTATGGGTAGTTTTCCGTGCACCTGGCTTAGGAAATGGACAAATTGTGTCGGGAGGAATGTGTAGAGCCGGATTCATAGGCCTGCCACTGCTAGAGGGAGCTTGGAGATCTTGTTGAGGACTTTCTGGAGGGTTGGCCTGTCTCTCTGGAAAAATAACTTCACTGGTGTGGCAGTCTGATGCAGCTGGACCCGAGATACTGCCATCGATATTTTGGTCTTCACGCTGAGGCCTATCGGTGACAAAACTTGGCACGAAATCGGATTCGGTAAAAATTTCCCGATTGAATGGAAATATGCCTGTGATTTTGAAACCAGCACAAATGTTATTTGGCGTCATTGCAAGTGGGTAGGCCCGGGATACCACTGTGGGAATATCATAAATTGCCATAGTCTTTCCCGAATTATAAAGCATCCAACTGTCACAAGCTGAATTCATAAATTTCTTCAGTGGTCCAAAAACAGAGTGGTCTAACGGCTGCAATTTATGACTACAATGAGGTGGTAAAGAAAGCATCACAATCCCATTTTCTTTGGCATAATTTAGATCAGCAACACTTAAGGTTGGGCCCGTGATTGTCTAACACTAACAACATTGGTTTCGCACATGTGCTTTATGTGTGTTTATGGAAATGCTTAAGAAATTCCAAAAAATGGATTTCTTGCATCCATCCTGAGGGATTTGCTGCATCCTGCGAACTAACTGGGCCATTCATAACAAAATGGTCTCTATAGTTAACCCGTGGAAATATAAAAAAAGGTGGGATATGATTACTAATTGCGGATACAGAACACACCATCGTCACAAGAGAACCTCTCTCAGCTGACACGATACTGCCAATTTGCCTATATCCTCGCCGAGCTACCACTTTGTCAGGAGTTTGGACTGTAGTCACGCCAGTCTCATCCATATTCCATATTTCATGGTTCTGGAACTTATGTCGCGTCATTACTTCTATCAAGTTGTTGAAAAATGAATCCACATTCGTTTTATTAAAACTAAAAGCTCTAGCCAAACTGGTTGCCTCAGGTTTTCTAATGGACAATGTTGGGTTTCGCTTCAAAAAACTAGAAAACCAATCGATCCCAGCATTTTTTTTTTCAGTCCATGATTGCAGCATTTTAATTTCATTAGCTACAACAACTTCATAAGCAAGATTTCTTACTTATTTAGGAGATAGCCCGAAGTAAATGTCTGAAGCTTGAATTACATAGGCTACAAACTCCTTTTCCTACAATTCACTGAACACCTGACGATTTTTTTGATAACCAACAGGAATTGATGGGACAGTCCATTGGTCGTCATTTAATTCACTTGGGGATATCTTTTGCAGTATCGAGCAAGGGTTCGATAGTTAACGTGAAATTCGTTTGCAGCTTGTCTGATAGATTTGTGGTCACGAAAAACACATCTCACTGCTGTTAATATAATACCAGGAAGGGTTTCACCACGCTTAGTTTTTTTTCTTGAAAGCCCGAAGCATTTTCCATGTGCCAGAATCTGTAAGGATAAAACACGAAACTTAGATGGGGTTGGTTGTCACATGAGACAATCAGCCCCCGCCTACTTGAGACAACTTGCCCCATCCCGCCATTTTGTGTAAAATAATTCGTGGAGACTAAACACAACATCTTGACTTAAAAATCAACACGGCAATCTTTGCATAAATATGTGCGTTCAAACCGTGTTAAGTGTCGCAAGAGAAGTAAGCTCTGACAAATATACAAAAAATAAAAAGTATGGTCAAAAAAGTTTACTCGCCGACTGAATTTGTGAAAAATTATCTGTAGTGGACGAACAACTGACAACACTCTCGTGCAACCAACAGCAACTAACCAAGAAATATGGCAGCTAACTACACTATATAGACGGAACACGTGTGCCGTCTAGCAGCCGAGCAATAGACTTTGTGACAACCAACCCATGTGACAACCATCCCCGGTCTCCCCTAACTAAGACATAGTACTATCAATAATGTTGATATATTCACACGTCAAGTCATAGAATCTACAACTATCCCTTTTGGCTGATATGATCAACGGCCATGAAATAATACTTTATTTTAGCATCGAATCTTACCACTCGTTCGGGTTATACGCTTATGTACTAATTTTGCTGATGGTTTTAGGGATTAGGGAGGCTATATTTAGAGGAAGTGTAGCCATATTTGTGCCACTATGGGGAAAACCCCTCACTGCACCCGAACGAGATTCAAACCACGATCTCCCCGTCATCGGCAGTCTAGTCTACTGCGACAATGACGCCTCAGACCATACGGTCACCGAAGTGGGTAATAATACTCTGAATAAAGTGAAATGTTATTAAATGTTGACAAAAAGAAAAGTGTGGGTGTTTTTAAAAGTTTTTTTCTCCCAGAATCAGACTATACATACATACGTCTTTAATCTATGTCCTAGGGATAACCGCCATCGAGTTGGGGGATGGCAAACCCCCGTTCCAGGACATGCACCCCACGAGGGCGCTGTTCCAGATCATGAGGAACCCTCCTCCCACTTTGTACCGGCCTGCAAACTGGACTCAGGACTACAACGATTTCATCGCCGAGTGAGTCATCTGCTTGTCTACAGGGATCACTAGGCCTTAACCAGCCCCCTGGTATAGTGGTCAGTGAACCTGGCTATGAGCCTAGGGGTCACGGGTTAGATTCCAGGCTGCTACCTTGGATATATTTTGTTTCCCAAAAAGGGAACTACCCCAACGGTCACCAGGGTTTGGTTAGTTAGGTTTAGGTTAGGTTTAAGAGTTTCGACTGGTTTCACACCCTCATACTCACTACCACGCTCATATTAATTATCACTCTCATAATCATTATCATACTCATACTCACAATCACTCGCATACTCACTATCACCCTCATACTCACTATCGGCCTCATCTCATCGGGACATGGAAAGAGCCTCCCCGTAAAGGATGTACGATTAGTACATTCGGGCGTTCCCTGGACAACGGTACATTAGTACTGGATATTTCCAATGGTGGGCTACGAGCGATGTAGCCCAGACGCGCAATATTAATATTATTACCTTTGATACACATTTAACTGAACGCCAGAAATTTGATGTGTGAGTAAAATGTTGGACCAATACTATATGAAACTATCTAATCTATCACCAATCCCTTGTATCGGTTGCCAGATTTACTAACCACGTGTCCACAGGAAAGGACTAAACATAAATCAAAACATCGTATCATGAGGTATTTAGGCCTAGTTACACTACCGTATGAGCCTCAGCTTGAAATATCAAAAGATGTACGGATGTTTTAATTAAACTCATTGTCAGCGACACTTCTCAACGCTCGATTGGGATCTTGTTTGACGACTGGGACCTCCAGGTTGCTTGTGACATTTTCCAGGTGCCTGGAGAAAAATCCTGAACATCGTCCGTACATCATGGAGCTGATGGAACACCCGTTTATCACAGCTCTCCCTGAAAATGACTATCACGTGAGTAGATCTGACATATAACAATATTAGTGCAGTTGGATAGTCAAGAGAAGGTCACCCGGATAAGAGCCTACAATAATACCCTTTACTTGTGACAAACATGACTGGATTAGTCATCAAACATCATCAACTCTGTCCAGCGTATGGCAGAGTCAATTTGTTAAAATGCATCCATCTTCCTCTATACTTCCACCACACTCGCTGCTTTAATTGCTTCCATTCTAATCCTCTAGCTTGCACACTTTCTACTAACTGCTCCTTCTTTCTTGGCCTGCCTTACGGTATTTTTTACTATATACATCATCTCCATCATTTCCTTTAGCATATTCTCCTTTTCCATCCTCATTACATGACCATATCGTCTCAGTCTTGCTTCCTCTATCTCGTGTACTCCTTGTTCTCCTACTCCTTCCCGGATACCTTCATTCTTAATCTTATTTATTCTCGTGACAGCTAACATGCTCCTCACAAACTTCATTCCCATGGCCTCCACTTTTCTTGTCTCTGTTACATTCAATGTCCATGTCATGGCCTCCACTATTCCTAGTCTCTCTTACATTCAATGTCCATGTCATGGCCTCCACTATTCCTGGTCTCTGTTACATTCAATGTCCATGTCATGGCCTCCACTATTCCTAGTCTCTCTTACATTCAATGTCCATGTCATGGCCTCCACTATTCCTGGTCTCTGTTACATTCAATGTCCATGTCATGGCCTCCACTATTCCTAGTCTCTCTTACATTCAATGTCCATGTCATGACCTCCACTTTTCCTGGTCTCTCTTACATTCAATGTCCATGTCATGGCCTCCAATATTCCTAGTCTCTCTTACATTCAATGTCCATGTCATGGCCTCCACTTTTCTTGTCTCTCTTACATTCAATGTCCATGTCATGGCCTCCACTATTCCTAGTCTCTCTTACATTCAATGTCCATGTCAATGGCCTCCACTATTCCTAGTCTCTCATTCAATGTCCATGTCATGGCCGCCACTATTCCTAGTCTCTCTTACATTCAATGTCCATGTCATGGCCTCCACTATTCCTAGTCTCTCTTACATTCAATGCCCATGTTTCTGCTGCAGATGTAACAATGGGTACAAAGTAATGGCTTAATATATTTTTACATTTTTCAATAATGGCGTAGGCCTATAATCATATATTTTTAATATATATTCCTACTAAATGTAGCACTCTTCTTCAGAAAGCCAAAGGCTGGACTTTTACCAGTTACTGCGAACATTTTATCAAGGAATGTAGCTATTAAAATAATAATTGTCAAATGGAAGGTTATCATCTATGAAGTTGAAGCTTCATGGTGTCTGCATTATAATAGTATTTACTTTAATTTAAATCTACTGTTTTCAATAAATATGGTAGTTTTGTAAAGTTGGGAGTCTATTTACCGATTACCTCACCTGAATATACACCCTGCACTACTCTAATAGCTTGTAGTACTGTAGTAGGTTGTTGATAAGAAGAAACCTTTAGAAATACAATCATATTTTTTGGCGATAAAAGGTGATATTATTTTACTTTTTATTACCTATTACTGATATTATCTATTAATGTGAATGATTAACGTATAAATACATGAAAATGTATATAGTTAATTTTTTAACTGCCAAAAAAAGTAGCTTCCTATCTGAATCTGACTGTAAATGACGTGGTCAAGGAGGTTCAACCCACACTTTATTGTCTACCTTCAATTAAATGAAATTAAATAAAGCTCCTGCCCTGCTCTGATGCCCTAATAGCTGACCCATGATCTAAAAGCACCTCTGGATAGCGTGGATCTTAAAAGTTTGCTATTTATGGTGAAGTGGCCAAGGAGGTTCAGCCCACACCTTATTGTTCACCCTAAATTAAATGAACCTACTGCCCTGTTCTGATACTCTAATAGCTGACCCATGATCTCAAAGCACTTCTGGATAATGTGGATCTTAAAAGTTTGCTATTTATGGTGACGTGGCCAAGGAGGTCCAACCCACACTTGGTTCACCATGAACTAAATGTCCTGCTGCCCTAATAGTTTGCCCAGGAGTTGAAGGCGCTCCTGGATGACGTGGCTGAGAAAGGTCGATCCACTCGCCTACCCGAGTCGAACGTGAGAAAGAACCTTCTCGAGACGGGACAGAACTCGCCACCTCAGATGATGCACACGGAGGACCTCGCGGCACTGGACCAAATAACGGAGGACACCATCCTCGTGGAGTTGCATGAGCGACTCAAGCAGGGGCACAGCCATACCTTTGTCGGGGACGTGTTGCTCGTCATCAACCCTAACGAGGAGCAGAACATATATGGGCTCAAGGTATGGACATTTTAATTGTTTAATGTTGACTTTGGATCCTATATATATCTTTTTATTTTCAATCCCGCTCTCGTAGTTAAAGAAGCCAACGAAACGTTTGGAGTAGGGATTCCCATCCTGTTTCACTTCAAGGCACACTTAGTCCAAGTAAATGTGTTTACGGCACACTTGTGTACAGTCTGTAATATTATACATTTTTCTATTAAATTTATATAAAAATTAAAATTATCAGTATCGAGATATATTTGACAATAAGTGTATTCTTCTATCGGTGCAGAAGAAATTGCCTCTTTACATTTTTTCAACATCATTTTGACTGATGTTCTCAGATATTTCAGAAATACGCCGGCCTATTTTATTATTCGATAAAGACACGTTTGAAGTTTGCTATTTAGATTATTTCATAAGCATGATTTCAATATTGACCTGGCAAACTGGCCCGATCACATTTTAACCGATAAAATGTGGTTTAGTGTATTTGGCGATCAATTCAACAACTTTGAATTATTCCTCTCAGGTGAACTACATGAAATCTAAAAAAAAAAATGGTTCAATTTTATTTGTGCCTTGTGTTGTGATGATGATTTGTTTGGACTCACTGGGATGTTTGGTGGTTGTGTGCGTCTTCAATTTGGCTCAGAATCATTGTTTCATTGCTCAGGCGTTCTACACAAAAGATACAGATAAAAACTGGTCGGTCACAATCTTCTTTTCAAGTGAAACCTAAAATTGTCTATCGCTATAATACTTTGAGAGGTTTGAAACTGGAATTAATAGTAGATTTATTAGGCGATGTTTAGTTGGATTAAAATCTTAGCAAATGTTTGCAGCACACGCCCAAAATTTCGCGGCACACCGGTCGGGAACCACTTGTTTGAAGAGATATGTTTAGGCCCCAGGTACAGATGTATAGTGCACTCTATTTATATAATGTGCTAGCATTTGCTTGGAGGAATAATGTAAAACCATAACGGGGTGTTTGGAAACATCTAAACTGTAACTAACTAGAATTGTTAGTTAAAAAAAATCGAAAATTGGCTAATGAAGCTCATACCTTAAAATTATATTCAGATGCTCTAAATTACCTTTCACAAGGTTTAAATTCCTGAAATTTTCACTCAGGGAAGGGGGTGCCACACCCCCAGGCAGATATGACTCAAATACACCCATTTGTAAAATCCATAAGGGTGCCCTTGAATAAGTGTGAAATATAATTATTACATTCCGGATGGTTAATGAGACGATGCGAAGCCCATATAATGAAGACTCCTGTTTATATTATTGCACAGCATCATGTGCAGTACCAGTTCAAGTCCCGGAGCGACAACGCGCCTCACATCTTTGCTGTGGCCGACCGAGCATATCAGGACGCCATGCATCATGAGGAGCCCCAATACATCCTCCTGGCCGGCGAGACCTTGTCCGGCAAGACGACCAACTTCCTTCATCTACTCAAACACCTTTCATACCTCGGCAAGGTGAGGGTAGCCCGATTTTTATTACGAATACCCATATGGAAGGGCCTGAGCCTAGTAAGATGCTGGTAGGAAAATAGTCCTTCCAGAACGCTATTTTTTTAAATAGGGAAATTGGACTATATTTACTGTGGTTGAGATAATTCTCTCTCATCTCAGTGATATAGTCCGGAAAAGCATAGGATAACAATAAAAATCGTGACTGGCAGACGTTTTCGGTTACAATTCAAGCTACCAACATATGACAGAGAACATGTTCTATGACACGAGAAAACACTCATATATATTATTGTTATTTATTAAAAACGTAGGGCTATTAAAGAAAACGTGGTTGTTTTTCTACCAAGAGGAGAAAAAAAAGTCGTAAAACAATAATTATAACTTATTAGACATTAAAACAAATATTCGAGGTTAGTATTGATTAATAAAATTATTACAATTTCTCAGCTGTCATAATTCAGAAAAGGAAACATATTGCAACAGTTATTAGACTAGAGTGCCACTTTACATAGGTATAAACACTGTGTTTATTCACCCACAACCTTAAATAAATTCTGCATTAAGGTTTATCCAAGTCGAACAATACTATAAAGAATAAAACGTTGGATCATAGAGGTTCACGTTATGATGGCCCTTATGGGGCCGATCATAACCACTGGTCTCTTGAACATGTTCTTCAGAGTGGTAACGGGGCCGGAGACAAGCTGCTACAAGCGGTGCAAATCGTCCACGCCATGGGGAACGCCGCCACTCCAATCAACCCCGACTCGACCCGCCACATGCTTCAGATGGAGGTGACTTTTACCAGCACTGGGAAGGTGAGCGGTGGTATACTGTGGCTGTTCCAGCTCGAGAAATGGAGAGTCACCACCACGGAGAGGTAAACTCACATTCGCTCTATGGAGATATTATATTGTATTTAAAAGCATCTGCTAGAAACTAGCGTCAAAAGTGCCATATTCAAATGCAAATATGTCCGGTGGATTTTCTGATTCTTTTGAGATATCTAAAAAAAATTATCCTGGACGGGAAGTTAACCTGACCCAAGAACCCTCCTCTTTTATCCGGGCTTGGGACCGGCAGTGACGCTGCTGAGCTACCAATTTCACCCAACAAACGCCCCAGGCAGAGTTACCAATGTAAATATATTTCCCATACTTAATTTTATATTAACATACCAACATCAAAACCCTTACACCTGATGCAGGCACCAAGCCAACTTCCACATCCTGTACTACTTCTACGACGCGATGGAAGCCGACAGGAGCCTGGAGAGATATCATCTGGATGGTGGAAGGCGGTACCGCTACCTTCGGACGACCAAGACAGAGGGCAGCAGTGAGAGTAGCCATGGACCGAGGGAGGATCCTCAAGGGAACGTCTCAAAGTTCCGAGACTTCCAGAAGAGACTCGCTGCTCTGGACTTTGACAAGGAGCAACAAGACACCCTGTGGTGTCTCCTGGCCGCCATTCTCCTTCTAGGGGAGGTCGCCTTCAAGGACACCGAGGATAAGAAGGCTGCAGAGATAGAGAATCCTGATGTCCTGGCCGATGGTTAGTAAAAAGTACAGAGGCAGCTCTGATAACCTAAGCATAGATATATGGTCAAAAGAAGACTTTTACTCTATCTACGTTTATATTTTCATAGAAAAAGCCATGAGTTTTTCAACTTTTACTTTCAAAAAGTGTATCAATTTTGGCATTAGTAAGATAAGATCACGTTTGGGAAACCGCCCTTGTACAGCCCGTTTAGGGAAACCATACTTGTGTACAAAACAAAACCTTTATATTGACATTAAATTAAAAAAAATTAGGGGAGGGGAACCGTTTAGTTTGCTCCCTTTAATTATTTCATAAACAAAAAATTGTCGTAGTAGCCCCCCGAGGGTCTGGTTGCAAAGTGCGATATTTTGGTGAAATATGTTGCAAAACAGTAGCTTATTTACATTTTAAATTTGACGAGTTGGGGGCAGAATTGGAGGACAGATCTGTGTCTAGAAAACCTTGTATATAACTTAAAATAAACTCCATGGTGTCAATCCGCAAGCGAGATATACCGACCAAGCGACCGCCGAATGTTTGCGAAGATAGTGCCCACATTTGCGGATAGAGGGTGTCGTGTGGTCAGGACAACGAATCCTCCAGCCGTTAATTTCAGTTTTTTAGACCGGAGTGGTTATTTCTTTGTTTAAGTAGTCCCTCAATCTGTCCCTGGTCCAGACACACTGCTTCACAGAAAAATATGAAACAAGTGGGGAATTAAACCCGGATACCTCTGGATCTGTATCCATGTATTCTGACCGCTAAACCGACCACTAATGAGTTACGTAATCTCTTATCTCCACGATGATGTTTCGCAGTGGCGCGTCTGTTGGGCGTCGATGAGAAGAAGTTCAACTGGGCGCTGAACAATTACTGCGTCGTGGAGAAGGGCACCGCCGTGAGGAGGAGGCACACCAGGAAGGAGGCAGAGGAGGCCAGGGATGTCCTGGCCAGGGGTATATACTTCAGATTGGTCGACTGGGTTGTCAACGTCATCAACCTCAAGCTCTCCTTCACCCGGGCCGTATTGTAAGCTCTTAAAATGTACCCATAGTAATCATGTTCTAAAGTTGAATAAAAGGTCTTAAGTCTTTGATAGAGCAAAGAACTGACACTAAGGCACACTAAGTCTTACCTCTATGATCATAGTAGAGCATGATATCCATCAAGCTAGACATGGCAACATTCATTTTCTTAGAAATAATGTTGTTTTTTACATTTTTTTTAAATAAATTAATTTTAACCTTTTAATCAACTAAGATATATCAAGAATATATGGTTTATATTATTGAGCTATACAATATGTTACTAATTTATAAAATCATCTACAAACAAAGTAGACAAGTTAAAAACCCACAAGAAGGAAAATATGTTGATCAAACCCACTTCGGTTGCCGCGTTGTCTAGCGCGCCAATCTGGCAGTAGACTAGACCACCGATGATGGTAGGATCAAGGTTCAAATCTTGGTCGGATGTACTGAGGGAGGTTTTTCTTAAATAGTTTTCCACTCTTCCTCCACGCACATTTCGGTACACTTTCTATAAATATATCTTTACTAAAACCATTAGTATAATTAGTACATAAATGTATAAACACGAACGGTTAGTAAGACAGAGTGCTAAAAAAAACAAAGGCCACTATCTGAACAAAAGTTATTCAAAGTAAAAAGCGAGATTTCAAATGAGATACAGAAATAGTTTACTAACCAACAAGTTCCAAAGTTTCTTCTTGATTTATGTTCACATACAAATTGCTACGTTGTGTTTCTTCATTGTTTCAGCGGAGACAAATATTCTATCTGCCTGATTGACTTGTTCGGATTCGAGTGTTTTAAGAAGAACCATTTGGAGCAACTGATTGTGAACACCTTGAACGAGCAGCTGCAGTACCATTACGCTCAGAGGGTGTTTGTCTGGGAAATGGTAGGTCTAGAGTTGACCGTATTCGAGATTTGTAATAGCCGCTATAACATTACATTACAATGTTCAAAGGAAGACTCTTATCTGACTCGTAGAAACGTTACTAAACATTAGAACATTGTTTATCCGAACTCATTGGGGCCAAAGCTTGTTCGAATTAACTAAGATTCTGATTAAGAGCGTTCACCAGAGCAGGCCCAACTCGACTCCCGACTCGCGCGAGGTATTATGGGAGTAAAAGGGAAAAGAAAATACCAAGATATGCCAGAAATGTGTGCAGTACATTCGTATTTGAATGATTACTCGACATTTTCCGCGGTGACGATGGGGGACAAAACGACAAAGTTTCTTGTTAATAACTACAGTATGTCTCTGTTATGACAGAATGAAGATTTGTGCACAAAACTTATCTGTGAAGACATTATAAAATGGTGAAGACATTATAAAATGGTCAAAAAACGGCCTTTTAGATGCAGTTTTTATCCAAATATTATTTAATATTTCAACTATGTTATGTATTAGGAACTTCTATTGACTCTTTATCTCCATTAATGTTTAATTAGATAACTGATGTAAAGCACGTAATATGTATTATGATTATTTTCATTTACAGGAAAACACACGTTGATTACAATATGTAAATATTAAGCATTTATGATTCTATATCAACTGTTTCTTACAATAATTCTCTTTAAGCTTTGAGACTGTTAAACAAAAAAATATATTTCATTTGACTTAATTTTATTTTTGTTTTTTCCCGTTTCCCGAAAAGTATGTTCGGATTACCGGGCTTATGTCTGATCAGGTTTTACTGCATATACTTTTACGAATTCGTACTTCAGATCTTGTTCTCCGAAACCGTCACTTTTGAGGTATATTAGTTACACCCTTAAAGAGATACTGATAAAATATTGAAATGTCCTCCATGTTGGCCGCAAATCATGTGTTTCAGCAAGAGCAAGAAGAAGAGGAGATTCCCCTTCAAACGTTGCAGTTCTACGACAACAAACCCACCGTGGACGAGCTGATGGCGAAACCGGATGGGCTGTTCTACCTGCTGGACGAGGCTAGCCGGAGCAGCAGAGGATCCGAAATAATCATAGGTATAGTACAAGTTTAACAAGAAGGTTCCTTTGACCAAATATAGACTTGACCACATCGATTAACATTTTTCTTTTAGAACTGCGTATCCGTTCGGGTTATACGCCTATGTACTAACTACGCTAATGGTTTTAGAGATTAGGAAGGTTATATTCAAAGGAAGTGTACCCACATTTATGTGGAGGGAGAGTGGAAAACTATTTTTGAAACCCCGTCCTCAATACATCCAACCGAGATTCGAACCTAAAGCTCCCTGTCATCGGCAGTATAGTCTAGTGCGAGAGTAGCACGTTAGACCATACGGTCACCTAAGGGGGTAATTTAAAAAAAATGTTAGTGTTAATTTATCGGTATTGATAAAATCTATCAAAATTGACAGCTGCATATCCCATGACTTGAAGTATGAATAGTTGAACGAGGATCAAATAACATTTATAGCTGTCAGATAAGGCACTTTCTATGAAAATTGCTCCGTGTAAAATCTATTTATGTTCTACAACAAGATTTGTCGATTGTGCTTCACGTATTACTACCAGTTTTGTCCATCCGAATATTCATACTACTGGGATATGAATAGTGATAAAGGGGTTAGAAACTATAGGAAATGTAGCAGAATTTACGTAAAGACAGAGTGTAAAATCATTTCGGATAAAAATCACCTTCAGTAGAACCACCCTCTCCCTCAGGCATGTATCACACTAGAATGCCACGACAGTTCTGCCACCCTGACCTCACCCAGTGTATTCTTATAGCAGCATCGCTGTCAGAAGAGCTACCGTGGCATCCAAATGCGGTATAGGCCTTAGTCGACGTCATGGGGTAGGCATTCTTATATGACTAGCTGATCCAGTAAACGTCGTTATTCGAATCTTTTAGTTCGCGGCACTAACGCCACGATCGCTAGCGATGTAAATCTACTTTCCAACATAAGAGTGGCGTCTTCTATACCTATCCTTTCTCAATGGTTGACGTCGACTTGTTACAGAAACGCTGGAGGGCGACAGCAAGAGCTCCCGTCTGCGCGCGATCGGACGTCACGAGTTCACTGTGGCCCACTACACAGGCAAGGTGACCTACGACACGACGGAGATGGCCGACAAGAACCGGGACTTCCTTCCCCCGGAGATGATCGAGACTCTTCGGCTATCCTCGGACCGCGTGGTCCAGAAGCTGTTCACCAACCAACTGTCCAAGACTGGCAACTTGACCGTCACCGCTGAGGAGCGGGGTGCCTTAACCCCTTCCACTAAGGGGCGGTGGGGCTCCGCGCTCATGGCGGGGAACCAGGCGAAACCGAGGGTACATTTGACGAGCACTTTAAAAACACAGGACGACACTAACAACTTGTTTATAAACCAACCAAAATTTGTATTCTTGGTCGTATTTGGTTGAATATTTTTTCTATAAATTTGGGAAAACTATAGAAATTATTTTAAATGTATTCTTAAATATAACCCTCCCCCCTTTAACAATTTCAAACATTGTACCTTAGAGAGTGTCAGCCATGCTGTAGGCATACCAAAATCACCACACCCAATATCACCTTTGTGAGAACTGCAGATCTTATGGAGAAAAGTTTTATCTCCTCTATCAGTCAACTGTTGCCAAATCTCCTCGTTCTCAGTTATGTCGGAAGGTGGTGTTCTGGGGTAAGAAGGAACTACTGGCAACCTCGACTAACCAGCGTTGCCAAACTTGTCTCATATTTAAGGAAAGATTGGCCATACAAAAACAAGAGTATTACAACGCTATTTCCCTATAGTAGCCATGCAATTACCTCATAAATGATATACAGTGTAAGAATAATTAAAGATTTATGTTATTTTTATATCACCCTAAATACCAATATTAAGCCCATATTTCACTTTCGACAAATCTAGGACCAAAAGATATAAATATACACCATGGAAAGTGTTTTTGGGTGTATATTTATACATCACGTTTTATTTAAATTCAAATGTTAGTTCAAAATATAAAAGGAGTTACACAATAGTACATCTAAACATTGGACGATGCAAAGATATAGTCCGATTTTCGTAGGAAGCCCAATATTTGAAAACTGGTAACTCATGTTGCCACAATGGCGGAAATACAAATATTACAATTGTAATTATATTCTTAGTCCGTTTAATTATTGATGTAAGGAGAAAGTATACAGTAATTCATATGGAAGTATTGTTGGAAGCGTTTATATGAACATTATAACTAATAAATCAAACAAGACATATATGCCAAATTTTATTGACTTTAAATCAATTTTGAAGGTCAAAAGTGGGCTTCCTATAAAGGATCAGGGTATTACTTGATAAGAATTGTTCTTTATCAAAGAGAATGTCCCAAATCCCTCCGAATCCCCCACCGATGTTTTGTTGGCAGCGCTACAACACGGAATCGCACGGCGAGTACTCGCAGACGCGCAGGATGAGGACGGCGTCAGCGACGTTCCGCAGCACGAGTCTGGAGATCCTGCGCGGCTTGGCGGTGGGCGCCGGTAGCGGGGGCACCCACTTCGTGAGGTGCATGAGAGCTGACCTCGTCGGGCAGCCCTGGGGTTTCCAGCCCGAGGTGGTTCGGCAGCAGCTGAGGGCCCTCGCGGTACTCGAGACGGCGCGGGCCAGACAGAAGGGGTACCCGCACCGCGTGCCTTTCCCGGAGTTCATCAGGAGGTGAGTGCTTGGGTTCTGGTAAACTCCTCCACGTCCAACTCTCTGAACATATATTTAAAAAAAACATTTACAAGGATAAAAAAAAACATAAACATTAATACAAATTCATCGGTATTAAAATTGGCAACGGTATCTAAGAGGAGATAGAGCATCAAATCCCGGCGGAAGTGAATTGGGAATGTCTTAACAAAATGGCTTTCCCTTCCCCTTCGTTTTGCTAAATTTGGATGAAAGAAAGCACGAGTTAAGGTGTTTCCGTAGCAATAGTTAAAAAAAATCACAATATAGTGGGTGACCTAATGTAACTGAATCAAAATAAGTTATTATATTTTATCGATTAAATTGTAGTTAGATACCTCTGCTGGGAAGTTAATCCATTAAGTGTATCTGTGTCGATTAATTTGTGATTTTTCACACACATACACACATAGACACAGAAACAATCATTCCATTCCCTAATGGGATAGACAAGAAACCTTGCATTTGGCTAAAAAAACAACTCCGTACTTAATCCATCCTCGCTAACTTTCTCCAGACTTCCCTATTCTTGCATACTCCCTTCTCTTCAACAACATCCATACACCGAGTCATACATGCTCTTTTATTATTAAAACTCTTAATCTCCCTCTTTTTCACACATTCATCTACAACATTTAGCCACGTCTTACATGGCCTACCCCTTCCTTTCGATCCACACACTCTACCTTCATACATAGTTACGTGTGGTAGCGGTGGATTGATCAGAAAATAGATACCAGGGAATGGAAGAGGTTACAAAATGATGAGTTATACACCCTGTACTCATCACAAGACATTGTTAGGATAATCAAGTTTCGTAGATTACGGTGGACAGAACATGCAGTGCGAGTCGGAGAATCTAGAACTGTGTTCAGAGTACCGACTGGTAGGTTCAATGGGAAGACCTAGAGTAATGAGGTGGACTGGATAGAAATAGCTCAAGATAGGGATAAGTGGGCGTACTTTTGTGGTTGCAGCAATGAGCTATCGAGATCCTAATGCCTTAGAGTAATAAATAAATATATAATTCTTGTTCCCTACCACCCCGTATCACTCGTATCAAGCGATTGTTATTCGTGACGTCACAACTCCTTATCGATTGATTCGCAGGTACAAGTTCCTGGCGTTCGACTTTGACGAGACGGTGGACGTGACCAAAGAAAACAGCCGCCTGCTCTTGGTGAGACTCAAGATGGAGGGCTGGGTCATCGGCAAGAGCAAGGTGTTCCTCAAGTACTTTAACGAGGAGTTTCTGTCAAGGTCAGTGGCGCGAGGTCACCGGCTTCAATTACAGAGAAAGTGTCACTGAGGTCAAAAACACTAAAACCCGCTTCGGTATAACGCGCTAATTTTGTGTTGGATTAAACTGCCAAAGACAGGGAGATCGGGGTTCGATCACGCTCGGGTGCCCTGGGGGTGTTTTTTTCTAAATGGTCTTCCACTCTCCTTCCACGCAAATTCAGGTGCACTTATCTTTTAATTAAACCTTCCTAATCCCAAAATCATCAGTGTAATTATTACATATAGGCGTACAACCCGAACGGGTAGTGAGACGCGATGCTTAAAAAAAAAAAGCTCTGCTGCGGGGTTCGGTATCTTACAGACTACGATTTAGAACCTTACGGATTAGGAGTATGTAGACGAGGCTTGAAATGTAAGTTTAATACAATTGAGCATTATTGGCGGGAGGAAATTGTGTGGAGGAGGGGTATCCCTAAATCAAGTGAGTAATCTCCTCTGCATTTCTTAGTCTACCATCACAGTTGAGTATTAGGGCCAGTTTCGTGGTCAGACTTTGGACACCTCAGATGTGGTGCTGTATACTAAACAGAGTGCAACACCTACCTGGACCAGAATGCAATGGGCCAGTTTCATAGGCAAAATTGGTTCCTTCCATTCGAGCTTAGGTAAGTGCCGCACTTGAGGTGCACTAATACCTGGGTCACGATCAGCTTAACTTTAACTTAACGTAACAACTCGAGCCAAACATCTTCATTCTCGAGTATGATCTGTGATAAGGACTATTTTTAAAGTGATGATCTGTGAAAGTTTACAGTTTTCAATCGATATAATAAATATAAATTATTAAAACTTTTATGATAAATTTAGCTTTCCTATTTTATTTTAATTATTTTGTTTCAATATCTGATCACTAGAACTTAGGCTAAAGAGTAAATATTGGTCATAAACCAACAAATGAATTACTAAATATCCCTATTGACGTCACTCGCATAATGATTGGCTTGCTAGTTCACGTGATACCCTTCAAATAACGTTCACTTAAAGTAAAATACCTCCCAGGACATCTCTTGCGCTAAGTTAACTGTATCGTGATCGCTTCCATTTAAACACACGAGGAGAGCCTTTACGTTAAGGTTATGTTAAGTTAATTGCAAGTCAACGTTAAGTTAAGTGCATCGTGATCGCTTCCATTTAAACACACGAGGAAAGCCTTTACGTTAAGGTTATGTTAAGTTAATTGCAAGTCAACGTTAAGTTAAGTGCATCGTGATCGCTTCCATTTAAACACACGAGGATAGCCTTTACGTTAAGGTTATGTTAAGTTAATTGCAAGTCAACGTTAAGTTTAGTGCATCGTGATCGCTTCCATTTAAACACATCACATGAGGAGATCCTTTACGTTAAGGTTACGTTAAGTTGGTCGTGATCCCGGCATAATTCTGACTATGACTCCGACCCTAAGTCTATGGTTACCCAGTTGATACTTGCTGTGTGTCCTCAGGTCGTACGAGATGCAAGTAAAGAAGATCATCAAAGTCCAGACCATGATGCGAGCCTTCCTTGCCAAAAGGAACCTAGCCTTCAAGTTACGCAAGCTCCGGTCCCAAGACTCTGGTACATGTGACCCCAGCACCGAGATACAAGAAACCATTTAGATAACAGTACCCTTACAAACGGAAGTTACGTATCAGGGGTTCGAACTCAAATGTCCTTTTAATTGTCTATAGTAATCAAACTTGTCAGGTGGAGTGAAAGAAAGGAAGCTCCTAAACGGTGCCAAACTTATATCATTATCTACCAATGTAATCATTTTAGGGGACAAATATTTTATTTTTTATAGTACAATATACATTTTAAAGGTAGTATTTAAAAAAAATTAAATTGAATTAATAAGCTTGAATTTTGAAGTTATTTTGAAAGTATTATTTTTATTTTTAATCAGTTCCATTTTAAACTTATTTGTTGACAATTATGATTGTACTGCAGTTCAAAAATGTTTTGCAGAAAGGTTATATTATTAAACTAAGCATTTTGATGACCGTTCGAAGTGTTTTCAAAGTTTAAAGACTATTGGTTAAATTTAAACTTTATTAAATGTCTTAAGTTATTTTAAGATAGAATATTTTCTTATTTTTCCGTTTGATAAATGATTAGATTAGTCTACACCCCAACAGCCGGCCAAAGAAAGTTGAATTTCTTTCCTTTATTTCAAACTATCTCAAAGTCATTTTTTGGACTTATTTACTAAATGTCATGAAAAAAAAAAATAGTTGGACACTTGTTTTTTCCTACCAATATTTTATGTATTTTTTTATATCTTTCTTCCCTTTTTCACATTCATTTATGTTCTTAATATTTCCTGATAGAAAATAGAACATTTTAAAAATAGCTTTTTAGCAAAATATGTCAAAATATTTTCAACACTTTTCAAACATAACTTTTAACTATCGTTTGCATCGACAATTTTTCGTGAAAAGTTGTCAATACAAAACTCGTTTCTAATCTCACGAGTCAGATTTTTTAAACGGAAAATTTTGTAAACACTAGAAACTTTCCTCACCCAATTTCTGAACACACTTTTTAGTCAACAACAATATAAATACCGACTCATTTATTTACTGGAGACGTTGATCCTACTAACAGAATATTTGTAATAATGTTCAATTACTAGCAAAATAATATATTATTATAATCATTAAATCTAAAGCTGATAGTCAATTTAGGTTCAATCAATATTAGCACGTGATCCCTAAATTTACACATTTCTTGACCCATTTTATAAACAGCTTCAGATAAATTAATGTGATATTTTATTTATAGTTATTAATCTGTGTTAGATTGTATCCAGCTCAATAATAAAGTATATCTAGTAATAGCTCAATAAATGCCTAATATTTCTGCACAAAAGGAAACAACATCCACTTACATAAGCCAGAAAAATAAATGTTGTTAGTAAACCCATTATTGTAGGAATTAATGTATGAATTATTTAACTTAAAACTTCAACACAACAATGTAAAATAGATCTTTTCTGGAAAACAGCCAGAAATGGAATGTGCAATTCAGCAGCAAAATATATTATACGAAATTTTTAAAAAAAATGTTAGACTCCTGTACCATTACGGAACATAACATTAAAATATAAACCAAATTATATTTTTTAACATACGTAACATAGTATTTAAATACTAACTAATCATGTTTTTAATTAAATTATTGGGTATGAATATATTTAGTTTACTATAAAAGGTATATTATCAACATACTTAAATTTATTTGAACATAAAATTAGTACCATTTCCAAAATTAGTAAAATATTAGTAAAGTCCTGATAAAATAGCTTATGGAAACAATTAGTGAGACAAATTAAAGAATATCAATTAGATATATGTCAATATAACGAAGATTAATTAAAACAACCTTAGTGTGATTAGCTGAGAATACATTTGTTTCGTTGGATATAAACTGTTAATTTCTGCTCCTCTGTGTTTTATTTGTTTGATTTCCAGATAAGCGCTATTTAAATGTTTTATTCAATTCTTTTGTTGCTAATCTGAGTAAATTAGCGTGTTTAAACATTATTTATTCATAAACAGATTTGCTAATGCTTAATGAATGTATCGATGTTAATAATTTAAGAACGTCAATAAAGAATTTCTTCAGAAGTAATTCTTATTATTATTTCCACTAGCGCTGTTCTGGGAAACATTCAATAAAGTTCAATGCAATAATAATCATAACTTAAATATTGTTTGATAAAATAATACTTAAAAGAAGTCACCTTTCCCTATAAAACCAATGTTAAATTATGGTTCATTTAGGTACATTTTTTCAAGAAATATACAAGATATCACTATTTTTATTTTTTTATTTTGGAAATTTAACCATGCACATTTTAACGGGAGCTTTTTTTTTTAAAAAAAAACAATAAATAGAATTTACATCTATATAAATGTTTACATGTGTTGGAAAATTTGAATATTTTTTTTAAAATTAATATAATTTATATTTTTTGAGATATATATATATATATATATATATATATATATATATNCTAATTGTTAGAATATACCTATAGATGAATCATAAAAAATATCAGTTACTTAACTATTATAGTTTCTGAGAAAAATGTGCTTAAAGGAACCATAATTTAACATTGGTTGTATAGGGAAAGACGACTCCTCTTAAGGGCTAGACATTTAAATATAATTTCAAAATCAAAGAATTGTGTTATAAAGCTGAGTAGATAAATACGAAAGTAAAAATGTTGATAAGCTACGTTTAAAATATAAATTTTAACAAAATATATTGAAAACGTTCCAGAACAGCTCTTTCTATACCTGAATTGTGATCCTAAACAATTCTCGAAAAAGTATTTTTTATTTATTTCTTGTGAAGTAGAGATGAGTTGTTGGCGATGCAAAGCTCACAATACTTATTGTAATTCACTTCTCATCAGTATATAAACAGCTCGCTACAGCGGCTGAATGGTATAATGCGTCACTCTCGTGTTAGATTTGTCTGCTGATGACAGATAGATCAGGGTTAGAATCCCGGTCGGTTCTAGTCAGAGTGGTTTTTCCTAAATGGTTTCCCAATATCCTTTTACGCATAATCGGGTAATTACCTCTAAAAATGCTTCCTTACACATTATTAATCTATTAGAATAGTTATCATAAGCGTATAAGCTTAACAGGTAGTAAGATGTGATGAAAAAATAAAAACACATAAACATATTGGGAATTGGGAAGCCAAGACGTAGAAGTCACACTGTGTGTTGAGCTTTGTAAATGTACTATTAAATTAAAATTAATTAAAAATGTACACAATTTATTGTAAATACATTTCTACATATATGTTGTAAAACGAAAAAAAAAACTATTTAAAGAGACTGGATATAACTAGCTATTAATTAAATCGTAGATTACTTTAAGAAGCATTTAATATAGCATTTATATGTGCTGAAATTTCAGCAAATAGCTTTGAAAAACGTATTTTCAAATGACATTCTAAACTTTGTAAATTGAAATTTTCACGCAACCTAACAGTATGTATGCGAACAACTCATTCATGCTCCCAGAAAAGTTATTGAAAATTTAAATATGATAATCAGTCAATATTTTAAAAAATCAATAATAAATAAAAAGATTTATATTTTTTATTGAAATTCAAATGTTTCCAAAACGTTTATTTTATCTCAAGGGCATGCCTTTTCACTGATAATTATCTTAAGAGAGTCCATTGATACATACAATTCCAAAACACATTTTAAAATTCAGAATCTTAGGTATTAAACATTGTTGATTCATGAAATATATTCATTGAATTGTCTTAACATGGCGAATAAACTTCTCCAAGTTCCGCCACTATTTAAACACTTTATTTAGTGTCTGATATACGATTAAATTTACTTTTCTGTGTATAAAGAATTAAAAATCACAAGCAATAATATTAAGAAATTAATTAATTAACATTATAAAAGTCAAATAATAGTTTTTTGGGGCCAAACACCGGGCATAATTAATAACCTTAATGATATAAATCTGACTCCTTTATTCAAACTATTCAAATTATTTCTGTTAATATTCAATAATAAAAGCTATGTAATGTTTTTCAAAATTTTCTTTCAAGCCCCGAAACTTTGATATAATTTACTTTTGTTAAATATGTTTTATAATATCAATAAATCAACTTATGAAATTAATTCTCCTTTAGGTTAGATATTTTAAGTAACCAAAAGCCTCTCGTAGTGAATACATGATATAGATCTTGGCCTACAGACGCGCAAAGATACTTTATGGAAAGGGGAAAGCATGATAGTAAGGAAGCTGTTGCAAGAAATGCAGACATTTTATTGGAGGCTAGTAAGAAAATAAGTTAGAAGTGAGCATTAAAAATACTTAAGTATATAATAAGACAAAGAGCACGTATTGAGGACGATAATTTAGATACTACTGCGAAAAACACGTCATTTGACAGGGTTAACGAGATTAAATAAATAAGAAACCATTTTAACTAGCAATAACGATACTCGGTCATTAAGTTGCTAACATCTCAGCTGCACGACGGAAATAATAATAAAAATAATAATAAGGTGCTATAAACAAGTTACTTAGGAAGACGTTTGGTCCAAAAAGAGATGATGCTACTGGGAAGTGAAAAAGCTTACATAATAATGAGTTAGATACCCTAAGCTCGTCACCAGATATCGTTAAGGTAATCAATTCTAGCAGGTCACGGTAGTAAAAATATAAAGCGTGAATGAAAGAAACTAGAACCACGTCCCGGCAAACTCAATGGCAAGTGACCGTTGGCAAGACTAAGACGTAGATAGGAGGATAACATTAGAATGGAACTGAAAGAGATTGGGTGAAATGAGATAGACTGGATAGAACTAGCTCAAGATAGGTATTAAATTTTGGGACAGCAAAGGCACAGGTTGTTGATTTTACGAAGTTTATTGAACAAATTAATAACTTTTGTTTGTCTATGTCGGTAAATAACAAAGGTAAATAACAAATATTCGACACGTCATTTAATTCTTGTCTATCTATGTTGTGTCTGATATTTTACTTGAACTTAAAATAAAGATAACAATAAAGAATTCAAGTTGTTCTTCTAATAAATAACAATGCAAAACAAAAGATAAATTTTCGCGTTACATGTCTACCAACAAAACAATGAATAAATTAATAGTTGAGCGACCATTAACCTCAACACTCCTCCTTAATTATCGCTCTACGAAGTTTTACAAATGAGCTTTTAGCAAGTGGTTTAGTCAGAATATCTGCAAGCTGACTTCTGGTTTGAACATGCTCAGGAAGTACAGTCTTACCTATATTCTGTTGAATGAATTTTCTCGAAATTTCTATGTGCTTTTTACCCTTGGTTGTCTTGCCTTCATGTGAGTTATGCAGCATAGTTATTGCTGACTTATTATCAACGTACAAGGTAGTTGGTTCATCAGTCTTCAGGATTTTCAATTCCGTGCAGATTCTTCTTGTCCAGCTGACATCATCTATCGAAGAAACAGCAGCTCTGTACTCGGCCTCAGCAGTAGAATTTGCTACCACTGGTTGCTTCTTGGAGTACCAAATTACAGGTCCTCCTCTCATGAGTAGTACTCCACTCGTTGACTTTCCTGACTCTCTGTCTCCTCCGTGATCAGAGTCTGTGTAGGCCACTAGTCTTGATCCTCCATCGAATTTGATGCCATAGTCCACAGTACTCTTCAGATACATGAACACTCTTCTAATCATTTTCCAATGACTTTTCATTGGTCTGTTGCTGTACCGACTTAGATAATTTACAGCGTAGCTTATATCTGGTCTTGAGATTGTTGCCAGATAGAGTAGTGATCCGAGAGCCTCTCTGTAGGGGGTTCCCACTGGTACTGGTTTGTCGTTCTTCTGTTTTTCTTCGTCAGTCACCATCCCTTTTTCGATCGGTGTTGAAGCTGAGTTGCACTGATCAAGATTAAATCTTTTTAGGATTTTTGTGGTGTACTTTGGCTGACTTATGAAGATTCCATCCTGTTCAATTTTCAATTCCATGCCAAGGTAGGATAGCTTGTCTTGGATCTTCTTCTCGTACATGATCTCAAATTGTTCGTTGATCTTCTTCAAGACTTCGAAAATAGCGTCTTCTCTCTTGCCTATAACTAGACCATCATCGACAAATAATGAGATCATGATTGTCCTGCTCTCATTATAATATATACAAGGATCGTCATCTGTACTAGTGAATCCAATCTTCTCCAAGTGTGAGGAAATCTTTTCATTCCATTTTCTAGGTGCTTGCTTCAGACCATACAGACTTTTCCGTAGTCTGCACACTTTTTCAGATCCGTCTTCAAAACCTTTTGGTTGATGCATATATAGCTCCTCCTCCAGGTCACCATGAAGAAATGCCGTTTTAACATCGAAGGTCACTACTTTCATCTTCTCAGCTGCTGCATGACTCAACAGCAATCTAATTGATGTGTGACGAGCCACAGGACTAAAGGTATCAGTATAATCAATTCCTTCCTCTTGTTCAAATCCACGTGCCACCAGTCGAGCTTTGAATTTTCCATTCGTCTTCTCTCTCAAAACCCAGCGACAGGTGAGTGGTCTAGCATACGGTGGGCACTTCACAAGTTCCCAAGTTTTCATCCTGATCAGCGAGTCATATTCTTCTTTCATTGCATTGTACCAGTTTGTGTCTTTCAATGCCTCATCCACTGGTATGTCCTGAACTTCACCAATCATTGCATTTTCATCTCCTCTGATGTAACTCATCACATAATCAGAGAACCTTGCAGGTTTCTTCAGTGTCTTGCGATTTCTCAATACTCTCTTTTCTTGTCTAGACGATGTTGATTGTTCATCAATATCTTCGTTTGACTCTTCAATCTGTTCTTCTTGTGTTTCTTCTGCATTACTGGTCGTATCATCATGATCTGATTCTTCTGATTCCTCTTTTCTATCATCTTCTTCATCTTGATTTGTTGTTTCCTTCTTGAAACTTGATTCAACTTCTGTCTGCTTCTGGCTTCTCATCTTGGCTTCATTAAAAGTAACATTATCCGTACTAATTACTCGACGACTGTTTGGTATATACACTCTGTATCCTGTTGAATCTACATCGTATCCTACGAATATTCCTTTCTCTGACTTTTTGTCTAGTTTGTTTCTTTTTGGCTTCAGTACAAAACATTCACTTCCGAAGATCCTCATCTTGCTCACATTCATCTTACGACCAAACCAAAGCTCAGCAGGACTCTTGCCAGGTACTGAACTCGTTCCAGTCTGGTTGATCGTAAAGACTGCGTAGTTTACAGCTTCTGCCCAAAGCGTCTTACTCAAATCATTTGCGTGGATAGCTGAACGTGCAGCTTCCACTACGGTTCTCATCTCCCTCTCGATTCTACCATTCTGTTCTGGCGTATATGGATTAGTAAAGGTGTGAAAAACTCCAAGTTCCTCAAGCAGTTTCCTTGTTTCTTTGTTCTTGATTTCCAATCCGTTGTCTGATCTCAAAGCTTTGACTTTCCTGTCAAACTGATTTTCCACCAGCTTCATGAATATATCCAGTTTTGTGACTGCTTCATTCTTTGACTTCAAGAAATAGACCGTTCTAAAATGTGAAAAGTCATCCTTGAATAACAGAAAATATTTGGCTCCTCCAATCGACGTAACTTCCATTTCACCAAGATCCACATGGATTAAGTCCAGAGGTTCTTTGGATACTTTCGTGTTGATTGGATGTGAGACCCTGTGCTGTTTGCCATAGATGCAGCCTTCACATGTATAATCTTGCCAATCATCCACATACTTGATATTGTTCTTGCTCAAAACGTTTCGAACGTACTTTACGTTCTGGTGAGCTAGTCGTTCGTGCCAGATCCTGATAGAGTCTGCAATCATACAGATTCCTTGTCCTTCCTTTCGTAGCATCATCTTGTACAAATTTCCTTCTCTCTCTGCAATGACTTTCGTGTGTTGACCATCTGAAGTAGTAATTCTAGAAATATTTTTGTCTGCCATTTGAATGTACCCCTTGTCCAAGATCTGTCCTACTGAGAAAAGATTGTAGTCCAGCTTGGGAACATAAAGTACATCTTTCAGACTCACTGGGTTCCAGTTGTTTCCATCATATGCCTCAACATCAATATCTCCGATGGCAACGCCCTCCAATTCAGTTGCATCTCCAATAACAATGGTAACAGGTTCTTCAAGATGCGTCAGGTGTGAAAACCATTCTCTATGTGAAGTCATATGCTGCGATGCACCACAGTCCTGAATCCAGACGTTACGTTTATATTGTTTCTGCTTGGCGTGTTTCATCTCTGCACTTGACAAACCAATTGTCAACAAGGCTGGTCTGTTGCTACTTGATGTTGTTTTCTTCTGATCGCTCTGTGGACAATCTTTTGCGAAATGTCCTTTTGTTCCGCATGTATTGCACGGATACAGTTTCTTGCAATGCTCAGTATATTTCGCACATGGCTTACCTCTGCAATATTTAATAACGTGTCCTTGTTTTCCACATTTATAGCAAGTCACTTTGGACTTCTCTTGCTTGTTTGCCGGTTGCTGATTTGACTTCTTATAATGTTTCGATACTAGAGCACTATGTGAGGTTAGGTCCGGTGCATTTTCACCAGAACTGATTCTCTCATCCTCGATCCTCAAGCGTTCAATCAATCTCTCGACAGTTCGATCTGCTCCTGTGACGGTATCCCAGGCTGTCCTAAAATGTGCCAGCTTCTGAGGTAGTACGCTGATAATCCTGGTGATAATCCAGTTAGATCTCATCGGGTCATTCTCACTTGCTAGTTCATCGGCAATCTGCACAACCTCCATACAATTTTCCACGGCTGACTTGTTTTCATCATAAGTGAAACTGAAAAATTTTCTCTGCAGACCTTCTACAGTGACATCTGTCACAGTACCATACAAACTTGTCAATTTCTCTAACATTTGTCTTGACGTTGTACAATTTGCAATTTTGATCGCAATATTACTACTAACATTTAGGCCTATTAAAGTCTGAGCCTCAAGGTCCTTGTTGACCCACTCTATATCTTGCTCATCATTAGCGCCACCTGCTGGATTTACAGTGAGACCACTTACAATATTATATAAACCTTTTGACTTTAATGTTAGAATTAATTTAAATTTCCAAGATACAAAATTGACTTTTCCTTGAGCATCTTCACTTAAAGTTTCTAAATGAGATCTTACAGTGTCCATACTGACTGATTTTAATATAAATTTATCAATGTAATTAATTTAACTTGACGTTATAATACTGTTCTAATTATAATAAGTAAATATGAAACAAAAAATGACGTGTCGCTCGAAAAATTTCACGGCTTTTTGCTTGCTGTCGACGTGTGATGGCTTGCTGCATGCGGCGTACGACTTGCTACTTTTGGCTTACTACTTACGGCTTACTGCTCACGTCTTGCGGCTTCGACTTGTTGCTTTCGGCTTGCAAATTATTTGCTTTTCCTTGTCTTTGCTTTAGTCCACGTTGTCCTACAGCACTGTCCTGGGCCCAAAACCTATTAAATTTTGGGACAGCAAAGGCACAGGTTGTTGATTTTACGAAGTTTATTGAACAAATTAATAACTTTTGTTTGTCTATGTCGGTAAAAAACAAAGGTAAATAACAAATATTCGACACGTCATTTAATTCTTGTCTATCTATGTTGTGTCTGATATTTTACTTGAACTTAAAATAAAGATAACAATAAAGAATTCAAGTTTTTCTTCTAATAAATAACAATGCAAAACAAAAGATAAATTTTCGCGTTACATGTCTACCAACAAAACAATGAATAAATTAATAGTTGAGCGACAATTAACCTCAACAATAGGGATATGGCATAATGGGGTGGACTGGATAGAGCTTGCTCAAGATAAGGATAAGGTGTAGTGAGGTGGACTGGATAGAACTAGCTCAAGATAGGGATAGGTGGCGTACTATTGTAAGTGTGTGTATATATACTATACATTAATATATATATATACGCTAATATTTACTTACAGTAATCTATGGCACTAGTGAGGCTTAAGTTATTGCCACACTTACAATAGTACGCCACCTATCCCCTATCTTGAGCTAATTCTATCCAATATATACTGAGTCCGTAGCTCCAATTTAATATGATTTCAATATAATAATGCAAGATGTAGGATAGTTCATATTTAAATTCTCAAAAATACAAACTTGATTATACTTTTTAAGTTTCTTCCCCTCCGTCACTGTGGATTGTTGGGTTGTTTACTTTACCAGACTACAGTTATACAGTAACTTAGTTCGATTTCAGGCGATGACTAAAATAAATAGGTTACGTTATTTTTGTATTTGCTCATTCAATCAGACAATTATAAAGTCACTGACAACAGACTTGAGGGATTAATGTTAGTCGTGTTGTCCTAGGTTAAGTTAGTATATAAGTTTTTTAATCACACTTAAAAGTATTAACTTGAGGTGTTTTTTTTATCAGTGGAGATCATTTCGATGAAAGACAAGGAGAACTGTCTGGCTAGAACAGCGAACATGAAAATCACAGAGGAATCGGCAGTTATTACAATACAGAAACGTAAGATATTAGATATTATAACGGTTTGTAAGAGCTAGAGAAAACTGGGGGTACGGGGTTCAATCCTTGGTCCCGGCACAGATCTATCTGATTTCCCAAACCCTTCCTTCACCTCTGACAAGACGTGTATTAATCACAACTTGTGAATGAGTGGAATGGCAGGCCTCCACCGTGGTTCGGATCCCACGTTAAACTGTAGGTCCTCCATTTCATCTCACAATCGCCCTACCATTACACATTAGCGTAAGTGCGTATAACCCGAACGGGTAGTAAGACGCGGTGATAATAATAATACTATCTAGCTCTGAACATACCCCTTATAGTGCATCATTTTGGTTGAGGTTTTGGTTAAACACGAATGTTACGTAAAGAAACATATACAAATAGCAAATAAAGTAAAATTTTAACAGGGAGAGCCTTATCTGACAGCTGGAAAAGTTAATAAATTTACTTTCATGTATTTACACGTCTCTTATATATATATATATATATTATCAATACCTATATACCAGCTTTGGTGGCCGCGTGGTCTAACGCGCTACTCTCACAGTAGACTAGACTGCCGATGACGGAGAGATCGAGGTTCGAATCTTTGTCGGGTGTACTGAAGGTGGTTTATCCAAAATGGTTTTCCATTCCCCCTCCACGCAAATATAGCCTCCTTCATCCCTGAAATCATTATCGTAGTTAGTACATAGCGTATAATCCGAACGGGTAGTAAGACGCGAGGCTAAAAAAAATCCTATGAAATAACATTATTAATATAGTGGGGTAAAATAATATCAATATTGAACTAAAAAAAAGTTGATATTTTCTAAAAGGCTCTTAGTGTTAAAATTGGTCTGTAATTAATGTGACTTGCAAGTCACCGTTTAGGGTCTAAGTGTATCTTTATTTCCATTTAAATTTATATTTGGAGATACATTTAGAAAATATTATTTTCTCTGTCAATCGTAGAGTGTAATCTAAGGACTGATTTAGTAAAATTATTACAAAAAAATAAAGCATTTAGTGAATTCAAATGTATCTATTAAAATGCTATTCTATTCATTATCAAATAATTCAATAAATTACAAACAAACTATAATACATCTGCAAATATTTTCAAATTAGGATTGTTGATTTTTTCTTTTCTTTTCAGATTATCGTGGTTACCAAACAAGAAAACACTATGGACCACTTTTGAAAGCCAGTTCAGGTAACTTTGATCACTTATCACATCACAAGTATTTTGAAAAATAATATAATAATATTGTAATTCATTGACTTGTGGCTGATTTCCAGGCAAAATGAACACAGCAACAGCGTCATTCATGAGACCATTTTGTAAAAAGTGGAAAGCCAAATCAATATTTCAAGTCCTGCTGATGTACCGATCTGCAAGATATCAGGACCTCGTCTACTTTTCACAACAGGTAAATATACTAGCTTTAAATCAAGAGCGTTAATCAGAGCAGGCCCAACTCAGCTCCCGGCTCCCGCGAGGTATTATGGGAGTAAAAGGAAAAGAAAACACCTACGATATGTCAGAAATGTGTGCAGTGCATTCGTATTTGAATTATTACTCGACATTTTCCGCGGTGACGATGGGTGACAAAGCGACAAAGTGTCTTGTTAATAACTACAGTAAGTCCCTTTTATGACAGGATGAAGATTTGTGTACAGTGCTTATCTGTGAAGACATTCTAAAATGGTCAAAAACAGCCTTTTCATTGTAGTTTATATCCCAATATAATTTAATATTTCAACAATGTTCAGTATTAGGAACTTCTATAACTCTTTATCTCCATTAATGTTCAATAAGAACTGATCCAAATGCAATAGTTTTGGTGTAAACTTACAATTCCCAGTTGACTGTATCACAGAGTTGATTGTCATGTGACACACGCTTTGAACGTCGACCTTGGGGGTTTTGGGGTAAAGTGCTCGCCTCAGGACTCAATGTTCGTGGGTTCAAAACCAACTGAGGTTGATGGATATTTCTTGAGCGATATAAATCCGTAACACAACTTCTTTCATAGAGGAAGTAAAGCCGTCACCTTGGTCCCATGTCGATTGTGACATGTCTTCAAACCAACCTACGGGTTGTTGAATTAAGACTAAGGGACTTTTATAGGTTTCAGATGAGGTCCTTCCTATAAAAATCGGATTATATCTGAGAGCACGCGGGATGATGATTGCTTGGAGGGGATGGAGAGCGTTGCTATTGAACTGTAGGCTACAGCTTTTACAGTAATTATATTATATTGTGCGTCTGGGCCTAGATCATCGATGTGAAGAAAGAGGCAGGGATACAGTAAGAATGTGTGTGTTAGGTAAAAGTGCTGTTTTTATCAATTTTATTATGATGTATAAAAATTTATTTAATATATAAAAGGCGCTGGTCTTGACTTCAACCAAATAAAGACGATATTACTATTATTAAATCATTTGTAGTCCATTAGAGGAAAGATTATCCAGTACTAATGTACCCATTGTCCACGGGAAGACCGAATGTACTAATAGTACATCCTTTCCGTGGAGGCTCTTTACATGTCCCGATGAGATGAGGTGATGGCGAGAATGAGAGTGTAGAACCAGTGGAAACACTTAAACCTAACTTAAACCTACCCGACCAAATCCTGGTGACCATTAGGGCGATTCCCCTTTCGGGAAAAATAGCCAAGGTACCAGCCGGGAATTGAACCCAAGACCCCAGTTGCACTGACGGGGAACTCATGATGCAGGTTCATCTTTACAACCAGAAGGCGATGAGTGGCCTGCAGGCCTCTAACGTGGAGGTAATCTTGGAGAAGGTCGACCCAGGAGGCAGGGCTTCCCTAGTTCTGCCCAAGAAGAGACAGAGCGTTTGGAAGCTGCCTTTCAGACTGGACGACCTGCCCTTCTTCGACACCACCTTCATGTGTGACCCTCTGGCTGCGACAGGGTACGTAGCCTTTCCTGATCATCCTCTGGGATCCTCAAGGGCGCGTTTCAACAGAAGAGGCTAGTTTCCACCCGCTTCAGTGGCCGGACGATCTAAGGCAGGGGTCAGCAAACTTATTTCGGCCCAATCGACTTATAAAATAAATAAAATGTTAATTCTATACTAATTATTATTATCACCACGTCTTACTATCCGTTCGGGTTATACGGACTTACGCTAATGTGTAATGGTAGGGTGATTGTGAGATGAAATGGAGGACCTACAGTTTAACGTGTGGATCTGAACCACGGCGGAGGCCTGGTATTCCTCACACCTTTACAAGTTATTTTTATGCTAATTACTATTTAATTTTCCTGTAACATTAATCGAACCTCGGGGAACCTCTAGGTTCGTAGCCAGCTGCACTGACCACTAAACCACGGAACCGGTTAGTCTTTTTTAAGTGTTCAATTAAGATAGAACATCTTGTGAATGTGGGGAATGCCAGGCCTCCACCGTGGTTCGGATTCCACGTCAAACTGTAGGTCCTCCATTTCATCTCACAACCACCCTATCATTACACATTAGCGTAAGTGCGTATAACCCGAACGGGTAGTAAGACGCGGTGATGATAATAATAATAATAATAATAATAATAATTAAGATAGAGAGGGTTAAAATAACCTCCCATCCTAGAACGAATGACCCTGGTTGAAGTTAATATTGCCCTATGACCTTTCAAAACCTGACGAGTGACACAAGTCTTCTTATTTATTAGGTTAAAAGGCTGTACCTCTGGAGACAATGACCAAGAGTCGTGGGATGCGCCTCTCAGGCGAGGCCAGGCCGGCGGATGGAGGCCTAGTCAGATCTGCATGAAAGGTACCGTGTCCATCTGAGTTTATCAACCGGTTGGGGGGGCTGACATATCCCAATAGCGGGTCATCACATTCATAAGATTATTCACAACAGTACACAATTAGCGTAAGGTACATTATACGTTTTACAGTCGATAGTCGATTTATCCGCTTCAATTGTCGACTGTTCTATCTAAACCAAGGGTATTCAACTCTCTTATGTCCAAGGGCTTAAAGTTTTTTGTTTCTTGTTGCCTCACGGGCCGCAATACTGAACCCACAATATTCGGATTGAATAACATTAAAATAATCATATTAGCTTATTCGTATACGCTTATACTCACACTAAGGATTAGGATTTCTCGTGAAATTTGTCCTGTGTTGTTTCATAGCAGGAGGTGGCACAATTTGTCTTATCTACTAGAGTTGTCATTTTACGGTTCAATGTACAATACATTTGTATAGTAACGTAATATTTTTCTTCACGTAAAAAGCAAAAATCGTTTATAAAATATTAAAATACGTATTTATTTTTTATTAGTTGATTATATAAAATGTATAGGCTTATCTGTGTTGGTCATTTTTTCTCTTAAAATAAGTTTATATTGTTTATAAGCCAGAGGGTCGCAAAAATAATATCTCGGGCCACAAGTGGCCCCCGTTGAAGACCCCTGGTCTAAGGAGTCCCTCTCGCAATAGACTGGGCGTCCAATAGAGGGGAAACCGGGTTTCGAATCTCAATTGGGTGGTGGTTTTTCCCTTAGAATTTCTTTTTCATTCTCTCTCAACAGCAAATGTGTGTACACTCCCTTTAAATTTAATCTTCCTCGTCCCTAACAGAATAACATAATTAATTATTAAAGTACATTCGACACTGGTGTAGTCGTAGCTGACACCTAGTAAAAGTTACCAGCTCTACTATCATACTTTTATAACAATTTGTTTTTGATTATGAGAGTAAAACAAAACACAAATAAAGAGTCTATGAATCGCCCATATATGTAATTTTAGACTCTCCGACTTAGGGACGCGTTCCAATAGATGAAGATTCACGTTCATATTTGGTTTGATTATAAAAACAATTCGTAAGACCTACTGATTTTTATGTGAAAAGAATTATCATGAAATCTGTTATTTTAGTCTTTAAAATAATAAAAAAAATTAAACTCGATTTTATGTTTATAAATTTGAGCATTTTTTAAATACACTGGTTTACCTATTGGTGTTTGATATAAACAACTCTGCGAGATAGCCATTAAATATTCCTAAAAATTATTTTCTTCCAGCTATATTTATAATAAAGGTTGTTAATTATCAATGACAACTGTAAAAATAAAAGGAAGACCCATCTTCAATCTGAGGAAGTTGTTAGAGTTACTACGTCAAATATTGACCCAACGTCTGAACCAGTTTGTAAAAAGAATGCAGCCACGTTTCTCATAAAATGTTCAAATGAGTATTATATAATGCAAGAGTTAGCAAACTTTTTGATATCGCACAATTCTCAGAAAGACTCACAAACTCTTCATTTTCTTAATATAAGATATGTGCCTATTACCATATTTCGTAGATAATATTATTAAAGATTAAGGCTTGCCTGTGACGTAACGAACGACAAATCAAGATAAGATCTCTCATTTTAATGAATTTACATTTCATTCAATGGATTTTAAAGACATAACTTTGAAACAAGAACCATAAGTTATTAGATAATTCCAAAAAATAGACCTACACTGTCACAATATTATTATTTTTGTCTTTGAGTTGTTTTTGTCGACGTATTTTTTATAAATCGTCTACAGCTCACGAAAATATCCTGTAAGAGTCTTCTCGCCAGGATGTAGATTAAAAAAGTCCGTGGTAGCAAATGTCTATCTATAATAGGGAACAAGAAAAAGGTGAAGTTAAAAAGACAAGTTAATGTTTTCAAGGGGCAAATAGTATAGTGAGTGTGTACATTCGTTAGAGGAAGAGGGAAAGGGTTATCAGCATATAAACTAGAAGCCTCTCAGTGTGAACGTCTCGTTTTCTTCCCTCTCTTTCTATTCCGTACATTGGCGTCTAAATGTGATAGTGCTTAGACTGCTTAGGTGCGTCAAGTTAAGATGCTTAGCAAAATAACTTCGTAACCTCAAATTAGGCAACGCCATTAATAGTTAGAAATATAGTAGAACGTTAACAACTTTTTTTAAATAATATCCCTTTCCTTCTGACATAATGCTTGGTTCGACATTGAAATACAAAAAGTAGACGCGGAACGACTTGCTACAAGACCGAGGTTAGGCAGCACCGTGTTCTTCCTTGCGTGGCGGGACGGTAGGTACCAGATTTAACAAGGGGTGGGGGGGCCTCGGTCTCCGTTAGTGTCCACCGGACCGCCATAGACATTACGTTAGTTTCTTACATATATGCAAGAGTCCTGATTATCCGACCTCAAGTGGCGTAATTCCATGTTTTTTTTAATATATAGAACGATATTTTTAGAAAAGACACACATTTTTGCCAACCAAAATTGATTACAATTTAATGTATTATTAGCGTTATTTTATAAGTCTTGATAACATAATGTAAAGAGCTACCTGACGTATGAATACGCGAAAGTAGATCAGATTGTCAAATGTCCCTTCTTATGAGAAAAGTACTTAGACCAATATGATGGTTCATAATGTCCAATTCTGTTCGCCTTAGCTGAGTCAATAGCATGTATACCTACTGAGCTAAAGGTCCCGGCTTCGATAAATTAACGGCCGGGGGAGGGATGTTGTGCCTGTCCTAGTCTTAAGTTATATTATAAGACATATGAAGCTACGACAGGTCTAGCAAGCCGGTAGTGGAAAATATATGGCCTGGATAGAAAAAACTGACCCAGGTAATAGGCTGGAAACCGTAATGGAGGTAAATTAAAGTAGAAATAAAGTCCAATTATACTTTTTATGTTCAGACCAAGAGTCGCAGACAAATTCTACGCCCGACAACAGCGATAAATGTGTCGGCGCCGACGAGGATTTCATCCAAATACCGTATAATCGAGACCCGAAACTTATCGCCGACAAAGAGTGGTTATCCGGCTCAGTCCAACAGAAGCGGGACTACAACCAAACAAGTCAGCGGAAGACTACATACGACAGTCCGAGCAATGCTCAAAACTATGACTACAGCAGGGGTGTTTACAAAGGAATACGGAAGGAGGTAAAATATAATATTAATATTAGCACCGCGTCTTACTACCCGTTCGGTTTGTATGCACTTACGCTAATGTGTGATGATGGGGTGATTGTGAGATGAAATGGGGGACCTACAGTTTAACGTGGAATCCGAACCACGGTGGAGACTTGGCATTTCACACATTCACAAGTTGTGATTAATATACGTCTTGTCAGAGGTGAAGGAAGGGTTTGGTAGGCAGATAAATATGTGTAGGGACCGAAGATTGAACCCCGGACTCCTAACACAGAAGTTTGACACCTTACCCCTAAACCACCAGGTCACCGTAAAATATAATAATTATTATATTATCGTCTAAGGTATCACTTTAGTGTTAAGCTGGTCTGATTATGACGGGGATATCGGGGTTTGAGTACCGATCGGGTTCAAATTTTGAACAAAATTCCTATATCTATTTTATTTGAATAACAATTTTTCAAAAATTACTCATCGTTACTAATTTCAAATTGAATGTATTTTTTTATTCATTAAAAGGAACATTTATATTCTTATTTATCATATGAAACACTCTCAAGTTAACCAAGTTGAACAAAAACGTCATTTTCAAAGAATTTTAGATTATAAAAACATAATTCATCAGGAAAATTACCTTTAAACAAATTTCCCGCCGAAATCCAAGGATGTGGTGTTATTTTTAATGACAAACATTAATCTTCTTCGGTGGTTGCATGGTCTAAGCCGGTATTATTCTCTCAGTAGATTAGACTGCTGATAACTGAGAGATGGAGCATCGAATTTCGGTCGGGTATACTGAGAGTGGTTTTTTAAAAATATGTTTCCACTCTCTCTCCACGCAAATAAATATAATCTTCCTGATCTCTAAATATCATTAACGTATATAAGCCCCAAGGAACATATAATTCTAAGGTTCAAAACAAATTCATTAATTAGTTTTGTCTTTAGCCGCAAGAACACAAACAGTATTAAAAAAACACACACTATTTTGGATTTGGAGTCACAAAACGTCTAGCCTAATTGTTAGCTAAGGGTCAAAAACATTAACCCTATAAGAAAGTAAAAGTTAAATGTCAAAAACAATTTAACATCCTCTTGTAACCCAAGTCTGTTGATATCTAATTTTAAAATTTCCAGCCGACATCTGACGCGAAGAATAACAGACAATTCCTCCGCAGTGATCTTCCGCAGCCGTACCGGAAGAAGACAAGTACGGTACAGAATAACAGCTACGGTCCTGTCAATAACAACGATAGGTACTCCCGGGACTTGGACAACAACCCTAGCGATGCTTCAGACTCCTGGGACCTGCCCAGAACCTCGTCATATGGAGCCAAGAATGAATACAACAGGTCTTCACTTTTATAGATACCATTATTGATTTGTTGTACGTTAGCGTTGGTATTGTTGACTCTGGTTTGTAAAGTTCGTATTTGAATGCTTCATGATCTAATTCTTTGTTAGTGAACAAATCAGAAGTTATCTACATACATAATCTAGACTTTGACCAGATTTTTTTCTAATCTTTGAAAATAAATGATACGGTGCACCGCACAGATTTTCGCTCCCTTTTATATTAATAATAGATATTTACTAAAAACTAGTAAGATTTTTGAAATTAAATAGTAGGTTTATACATTGTTGTAGGGACATTACACCAAAGATCATCAATGAAATAATATACATTGTTACTTACTTACTCACTCTATGGCATTAGGAACTAGAAACACTGTTATAGAAAAAATTAGGAAAGAGAAACATCTTTGTCCACCAAAGAGGATAAGAATCAAATTCATTTTCAAAGACCTGTATTAAAACATTTGCTTATAGCGCCTGTAAAATTTTTTTTAAATGACTATATTAATAATAATGAGTGTAATGTATTTTATAGGAAAGAAGGGAAAATTTTAAAAGGGGCATCTATCTTATTTATTAACTTTAAGTCCAGTGACATCATTAAAAAACCGTACATAAAATAGATGATAAACGAATGGTGGGTTAGCTCAGATTTAAAATGAATACAATATTTTGGGTTCAAAACCAACATTAACATTTAACTACAAGGACACTTACTATCTCAGGGTAGAACTTAAAATAACAATAATAATGCATAAAATCGAACACGAGACTCTCTCAGGACCTCTGGGTCATGTTGGGGGGGAAAATATAACTTTACTGTATCTAGTCAACAATGGATTCACCTTGCGTACAACAATAGCGGCCTCCAAGGTCAACATCACTGGGAACTGCTTGCAGGTGAGACATAGCTAAATAGGTAGTTACTCTTTGCAAGATAACAATACAAAATATGATAGTTAAAAACGAATCTAAGATATAAATGTACAACACAATGAAGGTATATTGAGAGAGAGAGAGCGAGAGAACACCCGCCTCCCCCTGAATAGTAGGTCTGCTAAAATACAAATTTAAAATTACATTCTATATAGTTTGATCAATGTCAATATTATTCAGAGCGGACGCACTATTTTATTTGGTTTGGGTATACGTTATAGCAAACAAAAATAAATAAGTTTAGAGTCAGATTTGAGTGGACTTTAACAAGCCAATATTTAATAGAAACATTTGAAATCCTTACATATATATATATACACACATTTATAGTCAATTTCTCAATGAGGTTGGTCAGTGAACGATAAAACAAATAATACTAAATAAGGTCATCACATTTTGTCGAAGTCATTACTCTGGCAAAAAGTTTCATTTCCAGAGTCAATTGTTGAAACAGAATTTTACGCTTAAAAGAAAATTCTACTGTTGGTGTACTAAGTTGAAATTAATATTAGTCTTTGAATTTGGAGCAATAAATTTTAAAAGGTGAATGAAGTCTAGTCAAAATTGTAGCAGGAAACAAAGGATGAATCACGACTAAAATAATTTAGATTGATATCACCTCATGTTAATGGAGTATTGTATTGTCTACTTCGTTGAAAACGTTAGTGGATCAGACAAACTCACTTGTAAGTCATAACCATGATCTGGAGGTAGTTAAAGCAGTCCCAAGTCGTTGTACCATCTTTTGCTGTCGTTTGGAACACCTTTTTGTATAATTGTCACTAATAAAACTTGTTATTATCACTCTTTTACAACAGTCACCAATGAATTTGCACAAGCCTGTGTCGTTTTTGGGATCTAAGATGCAAGGCAAAGAGGCCATGTCCGTTGAAAACAATAAGTTTAAAATGAATATAACAAGAATTAATTAAATGTAGTATGACAACTCGCCGCATGGCGTGCTAGTCGCGTCAAAATAAATAAAAACTAAGGAATACATTAAAACTAAATAAAAAATATAAATCGACAAAATTAAAATTCTTACACTCAGAAATAGTGTCGGCTCGCAGCTAAAATTAGTGGGGGTGCTGCTACCACGGGAAACAAGAGTGTGCATTTTTTACTTCACAGCCGCAAAGTCAACTTTACCATTGGTACCATTCAGAATTAAAGCTACGAATATATTTTTTGTTTCTTTTGACTGGCTGAAATATTAGAATATCAGGTGTTGACCGACCTCTTTTCTTAACTGTAACTTTCTCATGGAGAGATAGCTGTGAAAACTTAAGTTGTTGAAGTTCACTTACAGTCACAGAACTTATTTATTGGGGATGCAAGGCCATGGTTAAAGTTTTCTGTTAAATAAAACGATCAAATAGAATAGCTGGAAACAGAATAATACATCACGCCAGAGCCGGCACTGCGAGAGCAACAGTGCTCTCTCTACCCGGCAGTCTCACCTTCCTCCCCAGCCCCCTCCTATGTGCGCATGCGCACAACAGTCAAACACCACGTCGCTGGCACTGTGCAGCGCACAGTTCCATACAAATATTTTTGTATCTTTTTCATAAACTGAGGGATGGCTACTTAAGTACTGACATTAAGCTTAAGGTATATATATTGTACTACAAAAATAAAGAAAAAGGGGTCATTATATTAAATGTTATCGATAATATCAAGTGGAAATAAGAGGAGGGAGGGCTGTAGTTCCACAGTGCCTATACACGAGCCGCCACTGCTAAGAAATTATTGGTTTTACAAAGATATTTTTCAAATAAAAGATTTGTATCTTTAATTATACTACAACTTTACAATTATAAGTTATTTTGTATCTCAAATAGTTGTGAAGAAATGATGAAAATATGAATATTTCCCTTATATAAAGTACCCTCAAAATAATTTTCACGAGAAAATGAGAATTGCCATCTTTTTTTTTATAATGATTTACAGTGTCTAGATATATAATTTAATCAAAATAAAGTGAATTTTGAAAACATATATATATATTTTGGCCTTTAGTAAACTACCCTTACATTTGGGGTTGGATATCTACATTTTTTTTTAAATCTGTAGGCGACCCTATGAAAACCCTAGATACCAAGTTTTAGCCCAATTGGTAAAATAGTTTCGGCTCCATCCCAAGGTACAGACAGACCAGACCGCATTGCGAAAACAACTTTTTTTTTGTTTTAATGGGGCCATGTAACATCGATATTTTTGACAGTTAGAATACTTTCTATCCAAAGTGTCAAGATAACGTAAAAAGGAAGGAGGGGGAAAAATAAATCTAATCCCTCATATTAAATAGCACACACCATATAGCTTTATAAAATGTAAAATTTAATCATGTATTTTATTATGATCCAGATTATTGATAAAGTTTCCAAAACTTTTAAAGAGATAGTTGAATTTTACCTCTTAAAAATTATAGTTTGCAATCACCTGTTGAAAGCCAAGTTTAATTATTTCAGACAAGGAAGTATTTCACCCAGGTCTAAGCTTAAAAACCCACTAGAAGAATTGAAAATGAAAGGACGCCAAGCCATTAAAGATGATAATGATACAGATGAGCCACCATTTAATTTTCAGGTATGTGATAATTTATGTATTTACTTGGGGTTAGGCCTTTTAAGGATTCCGGGAAGTGATATGCAGCTTTCTACTGTTCCCCACCCCTGGTCTAAGACATCACCTTCCCAGTAAACTGGACTGTAGATAGAGAGGTTGGGGTCCAACTCTTCGTCAGATGTCCTAAAAGTAGTTAAAAAATATGTATACTCTCCCTTCCCACAAATGTGGGTACACTTCCTCTAAATGCAACCAAACTTATAGTCCAAACGGGCAATAAGACAGGATGGGGGGAAAAAAAACTCTTAGTCTAGCTAACCACTGAGGTTTGTTAAAATTCGGAATAATCAATTAGACTGTGACCCACTTCGGTGGCCACATAGTCTAGGCCGCTACTCTTGCAGTAGACTAGACTGCACAGTACGGGGTGTACTGAAGGTGATTTATACAAAACAGTTTCCAGCTCTCCATCCAAGCATTTACATTTCCTATAAATTCTACCTTTCTCATTTCTAACCAGTTAGTGAGATTAAATACGGATTGGTAGTAAAATGTGGTGAAATTTTAAAACCCTCAAAACATTATTTCTTCTAACGAACCAAAATTTTGATATTTTTCTCAGATTGACTCAAATATAATAACTTTCAGGCAATGCTGAGAAAAACCAAGATTAACCGCGCATCGCTGAGGCGAGGTAGCGATCAGGCGTTGTCCTCCGATATGGCGTCCAATGCCCAGCACATCGTGAGCTCAAACAAGTCGACCGACAAGAGAAGAGGTGGTACTGTGGTGTACAACAGCTCGATAATATCGGATAGCCCACCACCGCGCTACGGGTGTCTTAATCCATGGCATGATAACAAAAACAAGAGGATCATCGAGGAGATGGGAGCAGAAGAAGGAAGTGAGGAAGAATCTGAAGGGATCAGTGTCGTCACAACAACCACCATGCTTGCCCCTGGTTTAGTTGTCCAGGGGCAAGTTGCAGAGTTGTAAGGTCGACACATCAAACAAATGTTTCCCATGATTTAGTTACACTTGGGGCAAGATGCAGAGTTGTAAGGTCGACACATCAAACAAATGTTTCCCATGGTTTAGTTACACTTGGGGCAAGATGCAGAGTTGTATGGTCAACACTTCAAACACATGTTTACCCCTGGTTTAGTTACACTTGGGGCATGTTGCAGGGTTGTAAGGTCAACACTTCAAACACATGTTTACCCCTGGTTTAGTTACACTTGGGTCAAATTGCAGGATTGTAAGGTCGACACATCAAACAAATGTTTCCCATGGTTTAGTTACACTTGGGGCAAGATGCAGAGTTGTAAGGTCAACACTTCAAACACATGTTTACCCCTGGTTTAGTTACACTTGGGGCAAGTTGCAGGGTTGTAAGGTTGACACTTCAAACAAATGTTTGCCCCTGGTTTAGTTACACTTGGGGCAAGTTGCAGGATTGTAAGGACGACACATCAAACAAATGTTTATTCCTGGTTTAGTTATACTTGGGGCAAGATGCAGAGTTGTAAGGTCAACACATCAAACACATGTTTACCATGGTTTAGTTACACTTGGGTCAAGTTGCAGGGTTGTAAGGTCGACACTTCGAATCAATGTTTCCCATGGTTTAGTTACACTTGGGGCAAGATGCAGAGTTGTAAGGTCAACACTTCAAACACATGTTTACCCCTGGTTTAGTTACACTTGGGGCAAGTTGCAG
>CABFOW010001026.1:73641-99424 GCA_902141385.1 Timema californicum
CCCCCTCCCTCCTGATTTATTTTGTTTCATTGCAGGGGCAAGGATGGGAACACATAGGAATGAGAACAGAAGATAGCAATAAATAAATAATTTTTATTTCTGTATGATAGGATACATTATTTTACTATGTTGTTTTACTAAAAGCTATTTTAAACAATAAAGTTATTCACCAAAGAGTGTTTGTACACAACCATAATGCTAAATGAGGTAACAAATATTGCTATTTAATAAAAACAAGTGGCTTGGTTGTTAAGAATAATTATAAATATTGTGCATATTTTAGAATCATAAATAAAAGCTTTATTTGGAAAAATAAAGATGTTCCCTTTATTGTATATTTTACTAATCACACATTCATTCTCAAATTATTAATTAAATATTTGTCTACCAAACTGTTTCAAAAATAAGTTTGTGTGTATATGTACACACACACGTCTATTTCTGCAGACTTAATTGACATAATTTAATACCTAAATTCACAAAAGTTGTAATATTTAGGTAATGCCATTATTAGACTTTTTTTAATCATTTATTTGAGGTATCTATATAAAGTACACTTTCTTAACTGATTGATTATATCAGCACAGGAGTATTTCTATGAGTGTGAGCGAAAGAGCCTACCAACTTTGCCAGGAAAGGTATTTTCATATACCTACCTGGGTTCTTTTACATGCCACAGTCGACACGGAACCGACGGCTTTACTTCCCCTCTGAAGGAAGTTGTGCAAGAGATTTTTATTGCTCAAGGAAAATCCATCGACCCTGGCTGGGTTTGAACCCATAAACATTAGTTCCTAAGGCGAGCATTTTACCACAAGACCACCGAGGTGGACTAGAATGAAAAAATATTGATGCGTATAAAGAGAAGAATATGTCTGACCATTCTTATAGTTTCTGAAAGACTAAAATAAACATACTAACAAAATAAATTAGTGTTTTTGATCACCACTAATTCAGTCGGGATGAGTAAGATACAAATTAGTGGAAATGTAACATTTGGACGTGAGAGAGTGAGAAACCATTTATTAAAAATCAGCAACTATTCGTTTTTCATGGATTTGAACCTTGACCTCCGGTCACCGGCAAACCCAACTAGATAAGCCCATTCGTACAGATCACAATTTTAAATCATTAATTCATGGCACTCTTGTAAGTAAGAAGCTGAGTAGGATGTCCCTCAAAGAGATTTAAAAAAATACTATTCAAAATCTGTGCTAAAAATATACGAGATCTTAATCTTGTGAGAATGTTTAATGATCTAATTAATTTTTTTATCACCTACATGCTCAGTTCATACACATATTTGCTAATGAGTTTAGGGTGTACCCACATTTGTGTGGAGCGATGTGTCAACCTAATCTCAGTGTACCCGGCTGGGATTCAAACCTCGACCTCCCTGACACCGGCAGCCTAGTCTATTAAGACAGTGACGGTGTAGACCAAGCGGCTACCGACACAGGTGTCATTGATTTTAATCCTCATTATACCTCCTATACAAAAGTTATTGTAATTAGTCAGTGACCGTTAGCTTACCTTATAAACAAGTCTATATTCAAAGTAACACCAATTTTCTATGTACCGTCGAAAGGTATTTGGTCAGTTCTTAAATTAAACAGCTTAGTTAGCACTCTCGTAAAGTCAGAACCAACTAACATCTTAAATGCTTTGTGTTTAGTTATGTTGATAGTATAAAGTTTCAAAGTAAAATCAGTCTAAAATTTTAAATATAACAAGCCTGCCAATGATATTAACAAATATAAATTTTTAAATACCACAACATTAGAAGATGAAAAAAGGCATGTTAGGTTTATTTATTCTGTTAGAAAAAAATTAAATATTTGAGTAAATTAATAACAATAAAAACTTATTTACTGGCACTTGAGTATATAAATAAAACAATTAATAAGAATGTTCATGCATATAATTATCATGAAATCACAAAATAATCATACCAACATTGATAATAAAATACATTAAAAATACAAAACTGACTATCACCAGTCAGGCATTTAGCCAAGAAATGTTCGGGAAGTTTCTATTGGGTATTTTAATCTAACCAATCTGTTCTCTAGTGGTCAGTGTACCTGGGGGCTACAGGTTCAATTCCCAGGTGGTATCTTACAAGGCTGGTGTTATGGGCTTTGTGATTCCTCAATGACCAAACATTTTTTACTACAGAAAATATAAATTAAATTAATGTCATATTTAAAAAAAATCCCCTTTAATATGTGTATTTTTCAAATTGTGTTAAAATGTAATTGTATATATATAAATAATTAATAAATACAAACAAATATAAATATTTTAGTTCATCTTCAAAGCTAAACATTAGAAATGAAAGTAATATAATATGTAAATGGCAAGCTACATTGCAATTAAATAATAAATAAACAACAAATACTTTATTAGAGATATGGTAGTCAAACTATCTGTCACACGCAAAGATTTCACTGAGTTGAAAATAATGCCTAGTCTTTTTATGGTAATTGTAAGAATCTGAGAGCTATATTGAATCACAGCTAAGAGAAACTTTAGCACAGTGCAATGAAAGTATGAAAGTTAAATTGATTATTAAAAACTGATGTATTATTAAAATTATTTTCACACACAAAAAAAAAATTAGTGTGACACAAGTTTAGAAAATCAAATGCTTTCAATGTTATTTTATATACTGGGTTAAGTGCAGCAGTTTAACTAACACCAAGTAGCATTAGAAAATAGAATAGTTCAACCACTTTCCAGAAATATCTACCACAATTTTTAACATTAATGGTCTCAACCACAGGTGAGGTTATTACTTATTTGAACAATACCAAATAATAAACATAGCTAGGTTTCCTTTTCTGGTATATCCAATCAATTTGAAAATGTTTTCATCCCAATTATTTAAACATCTCACAATCTCCTTTAAAATGGAAACAATACAAACAACTTAGGAGGGTTAACAATTTAAATTAAAAATAATATTAATAAAGTTTGAAAAAAAATTACTTAGGAAATAAATAAACAAAAATATTTAAATAACTCATCCAAAACAGTTGAGATTGTAAAAATCTTTTCTCTTCTTTAGCCAAATCAAAGTGCTTATCAGATAGGGCCTATCCCCAAATTAAAATACCAAAGCTAGCCAAAAACAGTATATCACAATGTTGCCCCTGATTTAGCCCTCAACAAAGTCAAACCTACAAATTACAAATATTCATTTAGTGTATTCTAAAAGTATTGTTATTCAGTAAACAACCTGATTTAAACTAACCTTTTAAAGGATTAATTTTAGCCTAAGGAATCGTTTATCACAGAAACAAATTGGTTTATTCAATCTGTGACAAACTAAATTGTTTTAGTTCATAAACCTTAATGCTTATCATTAATACAGGCAATTTTGTACTATTATAATTTCTACACTCTTTAATTAATCATATATAAACTTTGTACCAGAGCATACTAATATTTTATTACATTTAATACACTTAACCTATATTTTGTACATAAAATCATAGGTTATTAAAAATTTAGTCATGTTAGATTAATTCAAAAATAAAAGTATTTTCCCTATTTAAAATTTAAGTTTGTAAAAGGCTTACAAAAAATGTTATTATATGCTAATTGTATTTGTAATATAATTTGAATTTTTATAGTCATGAAACAATACAGTAATATAAAAGTTATCACAGTTTAATTTATTATTAAATATTAAAGTAATAATTTCTATCACACACACATTTTGCCACTATTTAAAAGATATTTCAATTCTGTCCAACTTAACCCATTGATTATTGAGAGGCGGAATTCTTACAATTGAAGTTTTTGTCAAAATATTTCATGACTGTGAAAATGTTACAAGAAATAGTTTATTAAATGGTATTTGAAGAGTCGTCATAAGTATTGAAAAACATGGGTTTTTTAGGCACTTAACACGAGGAGATTTATCAATGTCTAGGAATACAATGAGTTCCGAATCACTAAGAGAAACCCTGATATTACACTTTATGATCTGCACCTGTGAGTATGCTGACTATATGTTAAGATTGTCTAGTTTTGTTTGCCAGTGACAAAGGTTTGATCCCGGTCGAATGCACTGCGGTTGTTTTTTCCCCTAAATGGTTTTCTACTCTTTCTCTCCACAAAAATTCGGGTCAAATTTCTTTATCCCAAACACATTAACTAAATTAGTTCATTTGTGTCCAGCCCAAACAATAAGACACGATTCTAAAAGAGAACATTAATTCAAGGGAATTAGCAAAGATATTGATATGAAAGTAAAAGAAAATATATATATAAATATCAAAAGGGTTTAGAACAAACCTCATTTTAACTTGACAAGACTACAACTCTGCTAGTTAAGCGGTCGCTACTCCCCTTTTTAGTATGCATAAGGATAAATTGATTCGAACTGCAGTAGCCGACTCAAAATGCCTCAACGCAAACAGGATTAATATTTTTCCATTATCCAAGTCAAAATTAAAGTATATTTCAGTATTTCCAGTATTGGTGATCTAAGAGTATTAATGACATTTGGGAATACATCCTTCAAAACCAACATTTCCTCAATATTACTAATGATCAATTCAGTGAATACAAAAATGATCATTCCTGTGGATATTTGACTAAATGAGGTGCATATATTAAAATTAGAATATAAAAACCCTTACATGCCCATTCAAGTATTAACCAAACGAACTCAATACAAACTAAACTAAGTTGTATTCATAGTTCAAAACGTGAAACTTATTTTTTGTGCGTGTGCTACCACCTGTCTAGGCTGTTCATATATTTAAATTATTGGGATAGGCACTGTAGACCTCAGTAGTCTTTGGGTTTAAGTGCTCGACTCAGGACCCGAGGTACGTGCGTTCAAACATAACAGAGGTCATCAGATTTTTCTTGGGTGCTAAAAATCCGTAGTACAACTTCCTTCGGAGGGGAAGTAACGCCGTCGGCCCCATGTCGATTGTGGCGTGTAAAAGATCACTGTAAGGTATGTGAAAATAACTTTCCCCATAAAATTGGTAGGACCTTTTGTGCATGCTCACATAAATTCAGTGTGGAAGTCAACGAGCTTCTAACCTCCCCTAGTACATGGGATTTCTACCAGATGGTACGGGGAGCACTAGATAACTGAAGGGATGAGTGCATGTGCAGCTCCAGGTGTATATGAATCACATCAAACCAACCTTCGGGTTAACTTGAAAAAAAGAATCGGTAGGGATTAGGAAGGTAAGATACAGAAAAAAGGTACTCAACTTTATTTGTGGAGGTAAGAGTAGAAAAACCATTTAAGAAAAACAGCAATCTAGTCTAATGGGAGAGTGACACCTTAGACCATTTTACCATCGATGAGGGTGTGAAATAAGTTATACTATTGCTATTGTTTAAAGATAGAATAAAAATATGTTTTAATTATTTTCAAATGTATTAAATAGTGTTAACTAGTATCAATTTTTTATAATGCAAAATATAATGTCGAGAATGTTTTATACCAACACCCTTTTAAAATGTAAGAAACTATTAAATGTTCATGCATTGTAGAGAAAAAAAAATTGAATATGAATGTTTTGAAATCACTTGTAAGAGACTTTAAATAAGTTTAGTTTGAAGAGTTTTATAAATATATATACTTACATAAAAAAGTGATATCTAGAGTCAATACGTGATTGTAGTGTAGGTAAATGACAACAAGAAAAAGCTACCAGATCGACTCGCATGTATCCATTTGCCAAACCATTTATGGTAGTTAAAACTTTCGCAACAATTTTATTCATGTTTTCCTTTTAACTATTTTTTACATTATTGAAACACAAACTTATGAAACTAACCATTTGTACATTTATTTTTCTATGGTTCACTTAAAAATGCTTTACAATCAAGAGCTTCTAAAAGGCTGCATTCTCTTCACAAACTAAAATGAACCATAAAAAACCGAAGGCCATTGATGACGTCATACAAACAATGTTTGGTGGAGTTATGTGCATCTGTTTAAAAAATAAATAATTTTATTTCTCAACTATTAATTTGTATGGTTCTTTGTCTATACACACATTTATTTATATCAGTGGCTAGTTATTACAAGATAAAAATGTGAATGATATACTTTTTAATTCATTATTCCATGAACTATAATATATCTTGTTGACCAAACCGCGAAACAAAATACATTATTATATATCTTGTTGCCACAACTGTGAAACAAAAAACCTTATTGTTTTATTGATAGATTTTTTATTTCAATAAGTTAGTAAAAAGCAAATTATCCTTAGGAAAATATTATTAGAAGTGTTTATTAACCCTTTTGATTGATAATATAGTATTACTAAAAACTCCCACGGCGTGAGCCCGTAATTGAGCCATATCGACTGAGTATTACTTATAAAAATTATTATTGCGATTTAGATTAACACTATTGATGTTCTGCCAATGTTTGCAATACAAATATTCAGCTAGGTGTCAGTTACATTCAATCCAGTCCGGAAGTGACCGCAGTTTGTGTTCCAGCTATGGAAATACGACTCTCTAGGTGTCTGTATTAGGAGCTTCAGTCGCAGACGTGGAACTCTGCCCCACACTACTGTTGCCACTTTTCTTGATCATATCAACAAAAGTGTCCAATCTAGTGGGGTTTGGTATCTGCAACACCATGTGCGCTTCCTCGAGTATCAGAAGACCGTGGTGAGCGTCCTCGTTCGACAAGCTGTGTTCAGCCACGACGTGTTTCTCCCAGTCCCCGTGCGAGGGCAGTACTTGTAAGCACCACTTACATGACAGTCGCGGTGTTTGCGTGTGGACAGCCTTGATGTGCCTCCTTCTGAAACCCCAGCTCGTATACGCACGGTCGCAGAATGGACACGGAAACGGGGGGTATGGGAAGTTCTTGGATGCTGAGTCCAGCAACAAGTGATAAAAAGAAATTTAATTTATTAAATGCTAAAATTCAAGAAAAATATATTTATATATTTTTTTTACTTTTTTGGAAGTGTTTAAAGATACACTCACCACCCACAAAATAACTCCAAGGAGAATAAGTATTATAGAAATATATTGCAGATATTTTCAAGTTTACACAATTAAAAATTCAATTACTTTAACTTTTTAGTGCCACAGGTCAATTTGATCGGCCATCAAGATTTGCGCTATTTCTGGCGTTTCCTGATTGATGAAGATAAAATTTTATGTATATCACTTGAAAGAGAATATACCACTCTATTATTTTCTACAAAACTGGCAACATAAATCACTGGTTACAAAAAAATAAATGAAATAGCTATGCTATGCATTCTTAGAATGCTAAACCTCAAATAAACTTGGCACTCTTCGCATACAAATCTGAAATAGGCTGAGGCACTAAAAGGGTTCGTGCATTTTTATATACCACTTTATCTTTTTATCTTGTAAAGTTCACATAACTATATCTATTGGCCCTGTATTCCCTCATTGTATCTGGCAGGCAGCATATTTGTTAAAAGTGTTCAACTCATTCATGGTAATATTGTAATGTATGATTTATTAAAAAATATATCCTGTGATGTTATAAAAATAAACTATAAGCCCTCCTCTGCATTAATGTATATGATTACATTAAACACTTGAATAACTGCGAATAACTGAATGTGATTTGCTTGGCAGAAGAAAGTATTTACTTTCTCTTTATAAAAACTTGCTTGGTAATAGGTTGTGTGTTGGCTACATTTTAATATTATAACATTATATAAAAAAAAAGGAAGTTCAACATGTGATTCTGTAAGATAACCTATCACTGAAACAATAGATATTTAGATTAGTTATAAAATTAATCGTACCTTGTGATGGGTCATAATTAGGATCAGCATGAAATGTAGGAGCCACAGATTTGGAAATTCCTGCAGAAAATGGAAATAAATAAAAACAAATAAACTGAAATATAGAAGTAATATTTAATAGAATAATAGTATAAGCATCAATTAAAAACAAATTAATAAAGGATAAACAAAATGTAGGTCTGAGACAAAACACGTTAAGAAAAATTAGGCAAATTTTGAGCACTTTTGAAATTATAAAAATAATTAAGATTAGCTTAGGATTTTGATTTAGTTTTTATTCATTTAAAACATTACATAACAATAAGAAATAATAGGTTCACTGCCAGATAATACAAGAAAAATATCTAGACAACAATAACTATATAAATTCTTTAAAAAAATATGTGAACAGTAAAATGCAAAAACTTGTAACCAATCAAACTAAATTTTTTTTAATAATATATTATTTTAAACAATTTCTTAATGTATTATGTCTAGAAGAAAAAAAACCTTCTATAGAAATGGCCATGACAATACAGTATAAGCTTATCAAAAAATTTCTCACTCCAAAAGATAAGCAAAAAAAAACACATTATCTTTTCAAAATTTTTCTATAGCCCATAGCTTGTTTTTTAAAGAATTAAGTGGGGGTAACCATAAAATTAGTGATTCAAAGTTTACCCTAATTAGGCAGTCATAAGTGTCACTGTTCCATCCCTTTATAACATTCTTACCTCACTTGGTTTAGCCCCAAGTGTAAGCTTAACTTTACTTCGTCAGCGTTTGAATCAACTTGCATGACTTAGGTTATTATTATTATTATTTATACATGAGCTTCAGCACTAATAAGACGAGTGACATTTTTATAAACTATAATTCATAGTTATTTAAACTTTAACATAGATTAATTATTCACAACCTTATTCCAAGTGAATATTTGTGGATAAGAATGTCTTTATAAAAAATGTTATTAAAAAATATAATAGACTGTGAATACAGTTTGAAATTTAGATTAATATTTTTGATAGGCAAATTTACTAGACTTTTCCACTAGCCCCATCTACTTTCTTGGAGTAAAGAGCCATCGTTTGAAAAAGTAAAACTTAGCCAAAGAAAAAAACACTTTGGCCCTTTTGATCACAGAAAAAAATGATAAAATGGATTAATTTTTAGGTTATAAATGAGCTAGTTCCCACAGAGATTGCGAGTGTTTTATGTAAGCAAATTAATCTATCTCATGATTAATTTTATCCAGGTGATGATATTAATCAATATTGTAGGGCCAGTCAATCTCCCATTCAACAAATACTGCTTAGTAATGAGATTAATGTGAATAATTAAGTTTAAAAAAACAACATAACTAACAACATCTAATCTTATAAGAAGATATTGTGACAGTAAAATTGTAGAATAACAAAACACAAATTCATCTGGCAGTGTTAACGAAAATAAAAGTAATGCCATATATATAAAAAGAAAATAATACTGTACAGTTTCATCCATATTCTCCACATCTATAGCATTTGGATACACCTGTACATAAAAATAGAGTTTTATCTACACAATTTGAGCTATTATCTATTTTATTTCCATGACAACATTTCACTAGCCTGAAGACATTATTGCAAAAAGACACACAAACCACATAACTTAGGTATTTTCATTGCGACCTACAAATCACATTATTACCAATCTCCATGGAACACCGACACAAACAACAGCGAGTCGTTCCTCTATAATACTGAACAAGTGATGAGAAAACAAGAGTTACCAAGAAGTGTCCTAACATGAAAGAGAGAAAGTTTAAGGCTTTATTCGATTTTGAAATTCATTTTTACCTTTCTTAAAGATTGCTAGTTTTATAGCTTTTGTGACACAAAAGTAAAACGGTTATTTTAACAAGTGTTCAAAAGTTTTATTTTATAAATTTTCCCTCTGCCTAATGCAATATGATTACATATTTTTGAATTGCCCAAAGTTTTTTTTAAGCATTCGGGTTGTACGCCTATTTACTAAGTTATATAAATGTGCTATGGATAACAAAGGTTGGATCTAAGAAAAGTGTAGCTGCATTTGTGTGGGGGGAAGAGAGGAAAACCAATTAGTAAAAAAGTCCCCTTCAATACACCTGACAGGACTCAAACCCTGTGCTCCTCATCTTCGGTAGTCTAGTTTTAAATAATAAACACTAAAACTACTGTTAAATTGTGTGTGTGTGTGTGTGTGTGTGTGTGTGTGTATATATATATATATCATTTAGTTTGATTAAAATTATCAATTAATTTTTTTAGCACAATACATTGTGGGAGAGTGATTTTAAGCATGAATTTGGTGAGATTGGGTTTTTTCTCTTCAAGATTGTTAAAATATTTTAATGTCTCATAAGTATCCCTAAAATAGATATTATATATAATTTGTATACAAAGAAAAAGGAGATTCAAATGGTCAGATTGAAAGGCAGAAAGTATAATAAAATAAAGTTGTAGCATAACACATCACAGTAATTTTTGGGGATCATTAGATACATTCCTCAGCAGAAAAAAGTAAAGCATGTTTTATTTTGTCGAAGAAGGTGTCTGAATTGCTTTGAAAATCAATGTAATATGTTGTGTTTTAAATGTGAACTTTCAGATCTACAACTTTTTGATAAGTTTGTAGGCTTTATTCTTCTATTTATCATTCAATATTTAACAATGTTGTATGACAACTCGAATGTAATATTCATTTAAATAAAACGCCCATTTCCTTATATCACTAGTCATAGTGTTGAAAATTTGAGGCGATTTATTTAAAAATAAATTTGTACACATATGCACTAATTATATTGTATTTATAGTAAAATATCAGGAGATTTTCTTGGTAACACTTATAATTCACACATGACTAAAATATTTTAATGTTTTACCTACATAACTCTAGCAAGATACCTAATCGACCAAAGCTGCTACTTTATGGCCGAAGTAAAAGCTACAGCTAACTTATTGGCTCTAGGCTTTAAACAACCACAGACTTTTAGTTTCCTTCTGAGCATACATTTAAATAACTGGACAGATTGTAATCTACATTTACTAAATCGGACATCATAAAAAAAAATGCCAATAATCTACAGTACATCTAAAAATTCTATGAAACTTTTAAAACAAATTATATCCACAGTTTCTACAACTTCATAACAAAGAATTCTGTAGTACAGTTTTTCAACTTTGTGTCTATAAATGTTTAGATAACTTTGAAATTATGTTAAAATGAAACACATTTTAATTAATAGTTTGAATAACATTAGTTACTGGGTTATAATGGCTTGAAATCATGCTTATAAGGCCTCCAAACCACTTGTATTTCATCTGATCCAACAGATAAGAAAAATAAAATTGAACTTGAATCAGCATTTTAATCAAAATCTCCCACAGATATTTAATCAGTGTGAAGCATTAGTCAACAATTCACTTTGAAACACACAACCTACTCAAACTAGATGTTAACTGGGTTATGTAAGAGCACGCAACAAAAATTAGAGTAATCTCATCTTTTATTTGGGATTTTGTTTTTGCAAATGATTTTTTTATGTATAAGATAATAATAATTTAGTATAATAAATGTTGGTACTATACAAATATTTTCTTCTGGTAAGCATAAAAAAAATTAAACAGTAATATTATACTATTATGGTTGAACACACATATATTAAGTCATTTAGATGAATTGACAAATTAATATAGCTCAACAAAAATATTTTAATTCTAAAATCAAATTTAGTGTTTTTTCACTATATGGGCAAAGTTTTTTTCCCAAGCATAGCGTCTTACTACCTGCTTGTTAAGGTTATACACAATTGTACTAATTATGCTAATGAGTTAGAGATGAAAAAGGTTGAATTTAGAGGAAGTGTGAGCATGTTTGCATGGAGGGAAAGTGGAAAACCATTTTGGAAAAAACTCAGTACACCTGGCCAGGATTCAATCCTCGTTCTCCCTGTCATTGGAAGTCTAGTCTAGCACGAGAGTTACACCATAGACCACGCAGTCACCAAAGCAGGTATATAGATAGGCAAAGTTAAACAGATGTATGCTTATGTTAGCATTGTTTATAGTGTTTTTAAAAATTTGTTTAGTAAAATATGTAAACACTCTTAGTTATAGTGGAAGTGATTTCTTTATTAATAATTTCTATTTAATGTATTTATTTTCAATATTGTCATTAAACAAAGATGAATTATTTGTGATAATCAACATATCCAATGCAAAGAGAATGTGTTCATAATCAATTTTCCGCTGTAGAGTCATTGTTAATCAAAGAGAAGAAAAATATCAGTTTTATGATATGAAGACATAACAAAAAATATATATAAATAAGTGGCTTTAAATATAAAAATAATTTTTCTTTTGTAAATTATTGTATGACAACAATGTGTGAATATTGTACTACAGATCTCTATTGCCTTTATCAACAATACATAACCATATCACTAATACAATACATTTATAGACAATACATTTTCAAGAGTCAACAATTAAAACCAGTGTGTTCAGACACAAAATAAGTTGTGTTTTTTCCTTATCCATAATAATAATTCAATTTTGGCACTGGGTTTGATCAAAACTTTTTCATCAAAACATTTTGTATACAATTTTATCAATAATCAAGTTTTGACAATATACTTGTGTGTGCATTTAAGAGTAAGCTACAAAAAGCAATCTAAAAAAGTAATCACTATCAAAAATATCTGTAAGCATACATCTTTTCAGATTAAAAAGCACTAAAATATCATCTAACAGTTAATATATTTCAAATATTTACATATTTATAGCAGTGAGCTACTTAGTCTATTCTGCCTGATGACTCTACTTCTTAACAACTCAAACAGACATCCAGGAACTAGCAATACTAACCGTACAGTGATACTGCAACACTAAAATACTGGACAACATTACTGCGGCTAAACGGTAGCTCCACTTACCCCAAGGACGTATTTATGTATAAACAGCAGCAACACTTTGAGGATTGAGGGGGGTATTGATTACAGATTGATAAAAACTCGTTTGACACCTCATCTCAGTTGATAGCATAACTTACCACTAAACTAAGGGTCCCGGGTTCGATTCCCGAAATGGGTGAAAAGTTTATCACTTGCGATATCGCGATGTCTCCTTTCACAATATTGAATCAACGGGTTGGGGACTGGGTAATGTGTCTGCTCTATATTTAAGTCAGTAAGTCATGTGCTGATAAAATCAGTCAGTTCGAAAAGTGTATGTTAAATATTTCAAATTAAAAAATAAAGATAAAAATAATCTCAACTGTACGTACGTGTGTTTATAGCACACATATGTGGAACTTGGGGAGCGGCAAATAGTATCAACATTGTCGAGCGAACACAATACGTTTCAACCAACAGATATACATTTAACAAAGATAAGGTTACTTATGCAGTACTCAAACACATGTTTGTAGCGATATAACACTTCTAGAGAACACCAACTAACATTCTTGTACAATGAATTTAGAATAATTTTATACATGAGGGCTACAAATAGATCATCAAATTAAAAAAGAATTGTCCCAACGCATAAGGTCAACTATTAATCACTAGATTATAAAACTACTATTTTAAACTATCGCTTAGTCGACAAAATGTATACCAAATAATTCACATAATGGAATGATGGCAAAAAAGGAACTGATCTATGAATAATCATTATAGTAAATAATATGTAATAATAAAAAAATTATGAGACCACTTGATTAAACCAATTATATAGTTTTAAGGATCAATTACTTTTTACAGATAAAAATTTGCTAAATTTTTTCAGCAATAGGTGTGAAATACAAAAGGTATTAATTACTCTATCAAAGAGTATTATAAATTAATATTCTTAGAACCAGGGCAGTGGAGTTGGAAGCAATTTTGGCTTGAGTTGGTAAACATGCACCAGCTTCAAAATAAAAACTTATAACATTATATGTAATTTTGATTGACAAATTTATTTAAATATAGGGTTGTATCACAATGTCGAAGACGCTTACCATAAGGTCATCTGTATTGGAGCATTTTACTGCGGTAAATTTGTTACTACTAATTAATATATTTTATTCATTTATGAAGGAGTCAGAGTCGGACTGTAGAAAAATGGGAGTCGAAGGCTTGGTGTACCAACTTCACAGCCCTGCTAAGAACTCAAAATGTTTAGAAAAAGAACCCTGCTTAACCAGAACAATCATTGTAATAAAACAAAAACTGTTAAAACTAGTTTTTTAAAAGAAGGTATACTTCAAATTATAAAATATAAATAAGATGAAGCCATGTCAATAATAACAGAATATAACTTGAGATATTTTCCAAAGATTCGATAAAGTCAATTGGCCAGGCGAGTATTTTTTTTTTATAAAACGGCAGACAAGATATTTTTTATCATTCAAAAATAGTTTAAACCAATTTTGAGATTTTACCCTTTTGTGTAAAAGGAACAAAATATTTAAATACAAACAAAGAGACATGATTGAGTCTAATATCTACTTACATACTATTACTGTTCATACATAATTGTGTTCTGCAAGTATTTTAACGAGCATTAGTGCAAAGAGCTGTGTGAAATTAAACTAGAATTTCAACCAAAAACAACATTAGGCCTAATGTTAATTAGTAACTGGTCACAAAAAACAAACACAGAAAAATAAATTTAACGTAAGCATACCGCAAACATTTTGGGATAGTTTCATCCTAAATAATAATGTTCTAGATGTCTGAGCAGTGCAATCATTTGAGTTCTTCATGTGTTATTTGATTTACTTTGAACTTTGGAACAAAATTTTTTGAGGAATAGCTTGAACAAATAATTTCCCCATTCATAAAACTGTAGCATGAATGGAAATCTAAATATTACACAGAGCCTAACAACAAAATAATGTAGAGATTTATAACCATAAAATAGACCACTAAATGCATGTAGTGTGTTATTTATAAGCAGCATAGAACTAACTGTGACCAAAGTACATTAGTTAAGAGATATTTGAAATGTTGTACAACTTATCCCAATATAATCGGTTATTTTAAGTGTGAAATAAAAGTAGTAAAAGTTTTTTTTAAATTAAAAACAAAGTGATTTTATTTTTGTATAGATGAGTAGGTAATAAGAACAAAAGTGTTTAACTTTTTTTTAGCACTGCATCTTACTTCTCGTTCGGGTTATATGCCTATATACTAGCTACACTTATGGGTTAGGAATTAGAGGTGTTTGAGTAAGGGGAAGTGCACCTGCATTTGCACAGAGGGAGAGTAGAAAACCCTTTCGGAAAAACCACCGTCAGTGCACCCGACCAGGATCGAACCTTCATCTCTCCATCTTTGGCAGTCTAGTCTAACATGAGAGTAACGCGTTAGACCACGTGGCAACCGAAGTGGGTTTGAGTATTGTTATTTTTTTAATTACTTAGTGCAACCAAGATAAATGACACTTGTGGTGAAGTCAAGAACTTTAATCTCTAAAAGTGGATTAAATCTGAGTATATAAGAGCTAATTGGCCAATTTGAAGGCACAGTATATTAAATATCTTACTTAGGGTCAAGATATATTTCACCTAATAATAGGCAATTCATTGAAAATACAAAAATTATCTATACTTAAGAGTGAATGTCTAAGCAAAAGGTGTTGTTTAAAGACAGCTTTAAAAGAATAGCTATTGCAGTATTGGATTTATTTTTTTCTGTGAAAAATAAATAGAATCTTTTAAAAACTCTTGTTAAGATTTAGTGTTATCTATTTTTTAAATCAACAAAACTGCGAAAATCGGTAATTAGAAACTTAAGGTAAGATTACAATATAAAATACTAAGTTTTTCTGTCAATCCAAATATTTAATAGGGTAAGTGACCAGTTAACTTCTACTCTAGAGAATAATTTTAATAATATCAGAATAGAATTATAAATATGTATAATATCAAATATAACCTCTTAAGTTAAAATCAATATATAGTAAACCCTACACCTAAAAGGAACACACAATTTAGACATAACAAATTTAGTTATAAAATCTAAATGCCGAGTGCATTAGAAAACATGTCATATACACTAAAATAATCAGGTACCTAAAACTTAATATCATAAATAATAAATCACAAGTATTGTACAAAGACATGGATGATTTTCTGAGCATCTTCAAACACAATTTATAATAAATGGTTTTACATTAAAACTAAATCAGGAATCAAACCTAGGAAGTTTTTCACTACATCATCAAAGGAAGTCTATAATTTGTTTAGTTGTGATGCAAATATCAATGAACTGTTTTAAGTTGTAAACCAAAAAAATAATAAATTTCTAGCCAGTCGATTATGGCTAAACCCTTTTTTTTTTGTACTATGCCTTTACAAATGTCTCAAATAATTATTTTTAAGAATAGTTAAAAATTATACTTGCAAAACACATTAAATACGTCATCACTAATACAAATAATCACAGACAAAACTTGATTCACTTTGATTGTGAACAAAAACTTGTTATTGAAATTAAATAAATTTGGGCTACTATTGTAAAAAAGCAAATTTTATAAATGATGAAAAATAGTTTTAAATGTAAATAATATATATTGTTGTATTGATTAAGAATGTTAAAAGAAAGCAACTTAGATTGCAGTATATTAAAACATAATATAGTTTACAGTATATTACAATGGAGAACATTTCTTAGGATTTAAAAAATAATAATAAAAAAACACTAAATCTAAATATTGCAAAACTCACAACCAAAAATGACCATGTCTACTAATACACAATTTCTATAAAATGTGTAGACACATATTTTAGTATGGTTAATGTCCAGTGTGTGTTTACAAAATACTTGCTACTAATACTCATTTTCACAACTTTCCCCCCACAAATTTACAATACAACAGTAGTATACTAACAAATATTACATGATGGGGCACGACCGACTAACGCATCATCTACACCGCATCCAAGTTCTAAATTCTAATAACTCTATCATGAACGCGGAACATCTATCACAATATACCGCAGTGAACAAAGAAATACAGGAAGCTAAGGACCTAACAAGCCTGTACTGGGAAGCAAGAAACAAAATGATGTAATCCAAACATTAGAAACAAATGAACAAACATTACAGCTACTTAACAATAACAAAGTGAGTTACAAAATGTAATACTATATGTGATCAATTGTTAGTGGAGATAATTTTGGGCCGCACAGTAAAACATAATTTTAATTGACTAAAAACCTTGGAGTAATCAAATACAGAAACCAATGAGCTATTTTATTGAAGCATCATCTACTATACTGTAAAAAAAAAAAAAGGTAGTGTTGAAAGTGAAAAATAAATACCAAATGGATTATACTAAAGCAGGGGAGTGTGATAGGAAATAACCAAAAGTATTAAAATCAATACCTAAAATGTTGTAAAGAATGACTATTACTTTCTTCACCCTATCTCCTTCATTGGCTAGTCAATGGCTCTTTCGACTAAGCGCTAATACGCAGAATAGTGAGTGAATTAAAACTAAAACTGTCCAGTAATTAAATTACTAAGTTTAGTATGATAACCAATTATTTATATTAAAATTTATAATTTTTTTATTAATACCTACTAAAACAATATAGGCTCATGTACATATTTATTACTTTTATTGTGACTGACTTTTTTTGTATTAAAATTACAAATTTGTTAATCAAAATGGTGTTTTCCCCCCTACAAGTCCTCTTTTTATTATTATAATTATTAATACAAATTTCGATTGGTTAAATTGATTAAATTTATACTTGAAGGAGTCTTATGAAACCCAATCTACCCCCTCCCCCTCGACAGCAGGCCATGGATCCACCCTTGCTCTACACTTGTTTGAAACATTTACACCCAATTTCACTTTCACCAAGATTACCTAAGGAGACCTCTTGACTTAACATCACTCAAAATAAGTGTTCTTTAAAAAAACAAGGAAACCAACAAAACATCAACACTAGGAAAGGCATTCAATGCGTTTTAAACAGATTTACTTTCCTATGGCGATTGCCAAAGTGACTATCTATTCGAAAAGGGTTAATAAAATGTACATGTAAGGCAAATATGAACATTAGGGCTGCGCGAAGCTTCGAAACTTCGACTTGGCTTCAAAACAAACATCAGTTTCGACTTCGCTTCAAAACAAATTCCGACTTCAAAATTTTGCCAATAAAAATATTGACAACAAAGATACTCAATTATGTTCAATTATAGCCATTCTGAGTTTTTTTTACATCAAAAATTAATACTTATATTGAAAAAAACTGAAATAATTTAATTGTAAATTGTGATTGGTCAGATTAACATGAAATATTACAAACAATGGTGCAATAAAACATTTTCCAAGTGCACTAAGTGTAGTGCATTAAGTTATATAAATAACCACAATATAATATTTTTTCAAACATAAAACAACTAAAATAAAATATTCAAACTACGATTCGGCTTCGAGAATATTTCATATATTTGAATTGAAAAAAAGGACTTTGCACAACCCTAATGCACATCCTTAATTATTATAAACCAAATGTTACACAACATCGAAATGGTTTTGTGTAGATTGACATTATGTTGAACCTAAAATAAAAATGTGACTCAATTTGCTATCAAACAAATCAGTGCAAATAAATCAATTAAAAGAAAGCCGACACCAAATAATAAAATAAATTTATTTGTAGCACTTCTTTTCCAAAAATCTTTGTTTCAAAAGATGGGTGATTGTAACATGTATCTACTAACGTGCGGTATAGAGATTTTATCATGGCACTGAGAACTTTAGATGAAACGATATTTAAATAAAAATCTAGTAGGAATTATGTGTCATTCACATATGTATATTGAAATATAAACTGTGACACTGGAATTGAACCAAAAAACACATCCAAAATGGGCTCTTCCTTAAATTAATGAAGGCTGCATGACTCCAGACAAGGATAGGATGATAGCTCAATGGAAGAGCATTGGCAAACTAAAACAAAGGTCCCGGGTTTGATTTCTGTGTCCATGTATCAATTTTAAATGACTATTTAAATGGTCTTTATTAAAAATTAAACTAATTTTAAAAAATCCATTCCAACTACAATCGCTCACATTTCTTAGTAATGTTGATGATAATATTGTATTTAATAAAAATAATTTTCAAAACAAAGGTTTGTACCAGCAACAACTAACTTTACCCAGAAAATATACTATCTGGGAACAAATAATATATCATGTTATGCCGTTGCAACTGGAATAAAACAATATTTCACTAAACCTGTGGTATAAGCCCTTTGCCACTTGAATAGCCCTTAACTGATTAGATAATTTTGAAAAGATATATTTTAAAGTGTCCAAGGGCTTCAACAAATAAATAGTTAATGAACTACCTATGCTATTTTATTTTTAAAAAAGAAGTGCAAAAATATCAAATAATGCACTGACTCGTCTAAAATAAGTTGTCCATTACTACCAAATATTCTAAAGCTTTGACTTTGGTGTTTAAATTAAAAAGATTGTGGGCCAAAACTGAAGATAAGTACAAGGTTATATTGATGAAAATGTATATATCTAGGTTTATAACGCATTTAATAATAAGTTTAGTTTGTTTTCTAGGCTCAAAAGTTTTGTTACATTATTTAAAATGCTGTTTTGTCTTACCTTTTTTTTATCAGATTAATCTTGATCTGCTTTAATATCTTGCTAAGCTAGGTAGTAACCAAATAAGATAGGGAAGCTTATTTGAAATTAACTGAATTAGTAAACTCAATCATATGTATTTTCATAAGATTTTAGTGAAAATATAAGCAAAAGAGAATTATACAAAGAGGTTAGCTATTAGAAATTATATGTTTCCATAGCATTGAATGTTACCTGTCTCTACTCAGCCTATCTGTAAAAAGGGTGTATTAGCAGCTTATAATTAAAGGTCTTTACAAAGTTTTTGGGAAAATTGTGGAATTATTTAGTAGCCTTTTTATGATCATTTTTAAGCATAACCATTTTTTTATAATAACACTTGATGATTAACAATTTTGCAAACAAATTAGGCCAGTTATCAGTCAAAGATGCATTCAAAAGAAAAAGAGACATAAATCACACTAAATTAAGTATGTTTATGGTTTTACATATTTTGTTTTAATTGTTATGTATATTAAAATAGAGCATATTTAAAAATGTTAACTGTAATGTCTGTAATTTCAGAGGTGAGAAAGTAATGAAAGAAAATTAATTTCAACAGTAAGATATAGCATTCTGTACCTAACTATCGCCTTTTAGAGGTAGATTGTCTTCTTAACATACCATTTTGTGAGCGAATCTGTAAAATGGTATTATATTATCACTTACTATAAATGGAATGTGTATCTATTAATTGTTTTATTTTACTTCATTTTTCTGAAACAAGTGCATGATCAACAACAAACAGTTCGACTCTGCCAAATAATGATTGTTGTACAAAACTGGATGGTTTGTTTATTTCCAACACTCTCACATTAAATGTGCTCATCTATGTCACTCTCATCGTTCTGCGAGAGCTGACAATGAGTGTCTAACTGTTCCTTCTTAACTCTGCACAGCGATTTGTACCGGTTAGCAAAGCGGCCCACCACAAACGATGTGGCCCTTCTCTCCCTGAGGACCAAGTTACGTTTCAACCCCCTATTCGCAGTGTCAATCTTGGTGACGCAACTCTTCCACTGTTCCTCAAACTCGGACGGCGGGAGACTGCTGAAGAAGTGGAGGACCTCCCTGATCAGTTGGATCTTGTGCACGTTGAACTGACGCTTGCCCATCTTGCCGTTAACGTTGCAAAGGATGCGTTCCTCTGTCGAGAAGAGGATCTTCATGAGGTCGCAGGCAAACTGTTCCAAGGTGCGGGCCTTGGACCATGTGGCCAACACATGCGCCCGCGGCAGTAGGAAGGCGTACGGGAGTTTCTGGTAGGGCAGTAGGAGGCCCAAGCCCAACTCGATGTCCATGTCACTGCCTGCCAAACGCCACACACAACACAATAATGGTTGTTAGCCTAATGTGGGCCACATACCACTAAAACAACCCACACCTAGCATGCACAGTAGCGTTCACATCGACAACAAGACAAAATATATATATATATATGAGTGACAACAGAGTAACTCCACAGTAACAAACTTTTACATACAATCCATTTGGTGTTTGGCAATAACATGAAATAAATTATTTTGTGGTGTCATGAAAACCGTATACAGCACCTACTCTAAATAAAATATTTCTAGTACTACTGCAGATTTTCGATTCCCCTGTATTTTACATATCAAAAATAACTTACTAGAGCTATAAGCTAAATCAGTAGGAATTAAAAAGATATGAATGCAGTTCAAGGATTATATTTATTTTGAACAAGCCTCTTGTTCTTTTAAAATGACCTGAGTCAATGGTATCAAAATGCGTACTATCATGGTCAGGTTTATTGAGGGTTTTGGTTGGACCAATAGTATTGTACACGTTAGCAGACAAGGGGAAAATAAAGCCATAGATTATTTAAGTTTATTTTAGAAACAAAGAGGTGAAAGCTAAAGTTGAGCTGTCAGATATACCCTGATTTCAGTAGGAAAAACAGTATTTGGTAGTTACTAAAAATGTTTTAATATGTTTGTACATTAATTCTTGTTATCTACAAATGGTCTTGTGGTGTAGTGGTCAGTGCACCTGGCTATAAGCCTAGGGGTCCCGGGTTCAGTTACCGGCTGGTACCTTGGGTATTTTTCCTGAAAGGGTCACCAGGGTTTGGTTAATTAGGCTTACGTGTTTCCACTGGTTCCGAAAACACCCTCATACTCACTATCAACATCACCTCATCTCATAGGGACATGGAAAGAGCCTCCACAGAAAGGATGTACTATTAGTACATTCGAGCGCCCCCTGGACAACAGTACATTAGTACTGGCTAATCTTTACCCTAGTGGGCTATGAGTGATGTAGCCGAGATGCACAATAATTATTTATTTTTGTAGCTGTCACTTTTGATAGGTATTATTAATACTTATAAATAACACAAATAATATCTTAAAATCAAATGAATTTTCTAGACTGTTCTTCCAACCAAAATAAGGGTATAGTCAGGTGTGATGAATGTCTCCGAGTATTCATGGACAACCTTTCCTGACAAAGAATTTTGACATTGATTTGGGGGAGTAAATTATGTTAGTTATCGGATTAAAATGAGGGTTCTATAAACATGGTGTTACATACCTGGTATTGAAAATCTAGTAAAATACATAAACAAACAATTTTATTTTTATGTCACAGTTTGTTTCGCTTAACACACTGATGATGCAAACTATAGTAATGAAAAGCTTGAGATGAATACAATTGCAAGTTTAATGTGGGGTCAAACTGTATTTTCAAGACAAGATAAGCTCCACACAGATAAGTTGGCCTCATTTTCTTTCAAATCCCAAATCATTTTCACTAATAATAATAATAATAATAATAATAATAAAGCTTACATACTAACTATTAATAAAATTTGTTCACTTTATGAAATACGAACGGTATATTCATCTTTAAAAAATAAAGTTAAATCAATGAACATGGTGTCTACTCAACTTGACCAATGAAATTACTGACTTTTCCCCTGATCATTTCCTAAAATTTCCGACTCAAAAGTATGTCACACCCTTCTATAACCCCCTCACCCTCTTATGGTTTTTGTATTAGCATACCGGTAGTCTACAAGGAATTAGAAGAACCTTTAAATATATTACACAGCTAGAAAAAAAACCCAATTTAAATCACATTGTAATTTACTGATTTAATAATTATTATATCTCATATTTTGAGTAAAACAATATTTTCCCAGATATTTTTCATAATTTACTAAATTCCCGACTTATTCCTGTTTTTCCCCGACCACTTAAAATTCCCGGCTTATTCCAGTTTTCCCCGATGGTAGACACCTTGAATGAAGAGATGTTATATAAAGACACTAAGAGTTTCAATGTAAATAGTTTATATATCCACAAATGGAATTAGTGATGAAAACTTCTAGAAGAGTGTTATTATTGGTTACAGTTGAAAATAAAATAAATTATCCATCTAGGTTGAAAAATGTGTAATCTACTCTAGACTGGAATGCATAAGATTAAGCAACCCCACAAACTAAATTGGATACAAAACTTGTTGGAGAACATTGCGATGCTCAATGAGATGTGCAAGATAAAAAGGGGGATGTACCCAGACTGAAATGTGGCTACAATGTATAGGTGCAAGTCCAATTGAGCCACCGAGCACACCAAAACATTTCCTCCCCCATGATCCTATGTTCCTTTGCACCCAGTGTAAGGGGTTGTTATAAACAATCTTTTGAGTGAATCCTTGAGCGTTTTCATATTTGGATATGAAAATACAGTAAAACCTCTGATAAATGAAATAAAAGGGGCCGAACCTGTTTCGGATAGGAAGTTAAGGAAATCAATACCCCTCTGAAGAGTTAAAAGGTGTAAATATTATAAATTACATAGCATACATAGTTACAGAAAAGTTAATTTTTGTATAATATGTTCATACAGTATTTAAATAAATGATTATTCAAAATAACAAAGTTAAATACACAACAAAACTAAATATGTCATTTTGTCTTTAAAAAGGCTGAAATCTTTTTTTTTTATACTATCTTAACAAATCGGGGTTTTATTGATGTAAACCTTTATTTGGCAGTTCAAACACTAAAAATATTCATAAACCAAAATGTGATTAGTGGTTTCGGATATGGGAGGTTTTATTGTGATAATTTTGAAAATTAAAAAAGCAAAAGTTGTGAAGTGAAAAAGTATTCATGTTTAAAAAATTTTGGTAAAATGTGTACTTAACAGTTTAGGTATCTGGTAACACTTTCTAAAAGGTCACGCACGACTCACCAATCAACGAAATAAAGACTAAATAGGTACACTTTATCACAAATATTATTAGTTTGTATTATTATTTCCAAACATGCTTTTGAAACAGTATTAGTTGGGTACTGTGAACAAAGGTGACTTTAATTTAATGGTGTGATATTGACCAATGTTGAAAATTACAATTTTTAAGTACAAAACTAATGGTAATTATTTTTGTTATAGCTGCTTTTTGATAATACTTTAGCAAACTATTGGAGACAAAGATATTGTAAACAAGTAATGGTTTTTATCATACAATAAAGTCATCCCAGTTTATGGTAACCCAACTAGAAATTGGAAATAAAATGTTTGCAGTATGACAACTTCAACAACAATAAACACAAAGCAGTAAGCAAATATATAATTGATCATGGACATACAAGCAAATTAAAAAGGTTCTAAAAAAGCACATGATATTATAATAAAAAAATCATACAAAGTATAACTTAATAATGTTTTGGAATTCATTAGCAAAACAAGGGGATGTTTTTTTAAAAATAAACTTAGATAATTAAACAGTAAATAGCCCTGAATTTTTCATACCATATAAGCACCAACAGTTTAGAAATGAATATTTAGGAAAACCTATGTGGCAGCCTATGAACCATACAAACAAACCCAAACAAAGCCAAAATCACTTCTGCCTAAAAACAACCTATTTTTTCATGAGTGTATTTAACCACTTATAAACTCCCGAGCAATGATTATTGATTAATATTACAACTCCCCCGATGATGACTATATAAAGTTGATAGGGTGGATTCAGCTTAAAATATTATACTTGTAATTATTTCAATTCGGGTGACCTGGCGGTCTAGGGGTAAGGTGTCACTCAGACTTCTATGCTGGCGGCCGGGGTTCAATCCTCGGTCCCGGCACAAGTTTATCTGATTACCAAACCCTTCCTTCACCTCTGACAAGACATCTTGTGAATGTGGGGAATGTCAGGCCTCCACCGTGGTTCGGATTCCACGTTAAACTGTAGGTCCTCCATTTCATCTCACAATCACCCTACCATTACACATTAGCGTAAGTGCATATAACCTGAACAGGTAGTAAGACGTGGTGCTAATAATAATAATATTTCAATATGGCTTTACTTGTTTGTATACAACATTTGATGTACAAATTTATACAAGTTCAGACTAATTTGGCCACACTATTACAAGGCTTTTTAAATGTATTTTAAAAATTAATATGGAGGTTACTCCCAGCATGAAACCTAGGTCGGGGGATTGGGCGGTGACGATCAATTTTCTTTAAGAGACATCCATTACCTCTTTGTCCATTGGCAGCAGTGTAAAGTGTGAACTGTGTTCTTCTTTTCATTGTAAAGGCCATATTGTGTTTGTCCCCCCTTTTATATGTTTCTATCCACCTTTCCTGTACCTTCTTCCAAATATAATACAATTGCCTCATAAAGCGAAAAGAGGTTTTCCTTATAGAGTCATCCCAGCTTTAATAGTAGTTGTATTATCTACCAAAACATGTTACCATTTTCTACAGAAACATATCTTCAATCCTAAATTTATAAATCAATTTCGATAAACACTTTGTTCCATTCAAAAGTGAAACATTTTAAATTCACAAATTGAATTTAATAACCAAACTAAATCTGGCACAATGACTTTTAATGGAATGTGGAAACAAATATGACCTCTTGAGTAATAAAACCTATAATTTTTCTACACATGTTTGAATTAGTAAGAAAAAGCATTATTGCAAATAAATTGGGAAATGGGTAATATTAAAATCTAAATAGCTATGTGACAACATTGGGAACAAAATACAGTGGATTGCTGTTAATTAGGACACATCAAGACTAGATTACTTTAGCCCAATTAAGCAAAATTTTAGCCAATTAGCTGAAAACACATTCTAACAGAGAAAAAAAATGTGAGGATAAAATAAAAGGAACATGGCATTTAAAGAAAGCACAATATATTTATGTTATATTGGTGCTAACATTTAAAAATAATTAAAGCTAAAGGCAAAAAAAAAGTATTATAATGTACATAGAATGTTAAATGAAGATACATCCGAAATAAGAACTGTGCCAAGCAAAGGTTTCATACTAATGAGGGTTCTTACTTTGAAAAAAAAAAAAA
>CABFOW010001026.1:99507-138564 GCA_902141385.1 Timema californicum
ATCTTCGACAGTCTAGTCCAACACGAGATTAGAGCGTTAGAGAAGGCGGCCACCGAAGTGGGTGATACACATCTTAACGCTCATCTTGGCTATCTAACCGGCCAATCAGCCCTCTCCCAAAGAGAGGGTCGTTTCCCAGACGTCCCGATAAACACAAAACCAACAAAAAGACACTCACTTCTGCATGACAACGTCCTGGTAGATGATCGTGTCCGACATTTCAAACGTCCTGAGATTCAGCAGATAGATGTTCCCGCCCTCCGTACCTAGAAGCAAATGTTGGCGTGCCGATTCCAGGCACACGGCCGAGATCTTCTTCAACCTCGAATCAAACAAGGAAGAAAGCAGGACTGTGAAGCTGTAAGTTCACACTCTTATGTCAATAAACGGGAACACGGGGCGCGCGCTCGCTACACTCCTCATTCGGAATACAAGCGAGACAGAATACACAGGATTTCCAAACTACCACATTTCGCAGATTGTTGTATATAATTATGGAACCAACTCAACAACCAAACCTCAGACCATTACTTTATCATTTAATTGAATACATGAATGTTATAATGAATACATTATATTATTATTATTTTTAGCACCGCGTCTTACTACCCGTTCGGGTTATACGCACTTACGCTAATGTGTAATGGTAGGGTGATTGTGAGATGAAATGGAGGACCTACAGTTTAACGTGGAATCCGAACCACGGTGGAGGCCTGGCATTCCCCACATTCACAAGATGTCTTGTCAGAGGTGAAGGAAGGGTTTGGTAATCAGATAAATCTGTGCCGGGACCGAGGATTGAACCCCGGCCGCCAGCACAGAAGTCTGACATCTTACCCCTAGACCGCCAGGTCACCTTTAATTAAACATGTTTTTATTATTTGTAATAACATTTTCTACTAGGAATTATAAAGTTAGACAATATAATACAGTTACAAACAAAAAATGACAGTTTGAATCACATAATCACATTGTAATGTACTGATTATTATAGTTCATATTTTGAGTAAAACAAAATTTTCCCGAATTTTTTTTTCGTAATTTGAGAAATTCCCGATTTATTCCAGTTTTTCCCCCGACCATTTTAAATTCCCAGCTAATTTCCAGTTTTCCCGAATTTTCTTGGATAGTAGACACGCTGAAAACCTAACGTAGCCACCAAACAGCACAACTTCGCAATAACTGATATGACCTTCACCGCCTCAATTAAGCAGAAAAAAATCAGGCTAAATACTTGTTTTCTACTCTCCAAATTTTTTCCAAAATAAACGGATCCCCCAAATAACCAGAATCCACCGTTTGCATATTTTGGTTATAATATAATATGAACATTAGTGTGTTCAAGAATTGGTTATATATAAGTTAACCAAGAATTCAAATTAAACCCAATGTAAATCTAATAAATTACCATATATTTAGAAGATTTTTTCACCATTTTAAATATTGTCTTACTTTACAAAGTGATGATATCATATATATTGTTTAAAGAACTAAAATTGATCATAAAAAATAGCTCAAGTTGTAGTAATATTTTTTAAAACTTTACAAGAAAGCGGAGCAGTGTTTGTCTATCAAACCAAGTTGAAAAAGCCTAGTGTAGTTTCATAGTGCTAAAAAAAATTCAATTAAAATCTATAATTTATTTATCATATCTAAATTGTAACTCTGAAACGACTTATTAAAAAAGTGTAATTTTTCAACATTAATACTGAATGGCCACTCAAACTCTCTAGAGTAAAATTCCAGCATTATTCTTAGTTTTCATGGTTAAAAAAATTATATTTCTCTCTAAAAAAAAATCACTTCCTCTCAAGGTGTAAGATTTTGAACAAATTATTTTTAATGAAATTGCCTTGTAAAATGTGGAGTATTTAAAAATGTTGTAAACCTATTTAGCCCAACACATTATTATGAACTTTTTAGGATAACCATAAAATTTTAGAAATAGATTAAAATTAGTTTAAAATTAACTGGATTGTGTCCATTTTATATGATCCAACACCTTAGCTCAGTCAATTTGTCTGCTGATCTAAGGGTACTGGATTTAATTCCTGGCATGGCCAAAAAAGTATCATTGGTGAAATGTGGGTTTACTCTTTCACATTGATAAATTAACAACTTGGGGACTGAATGTTGTGCCTGTCCTAGTCTTAAGTTAGCTTATAAGACATATGAGGCTATGACAGTCCTAGCAAGCCGGTAGTGGGAAGTAATAAATATATTACTTGAATAAAAAAACTGACCCAGGCCAGGGGTGCAGAATATGCCTGAACAAAGTTCGAGGGAAATTAAAGCAGTCCTGGGGAAATTGGGGGTAGGGAAAAGTCCAACGATTTTGTTGAGGTTTTTAGTCCATTCTGGTTCTGATCTGGTATGAAAAACTAAAGCCGATGACGCTCAACACTTGACACTATCAGTAGGGGCCATGGTGAGGCAGTGTCGGTGTAAGCACAAAGGCACAAAGAGTTGCGGTGTCTAGGGGCTAAGATAATATGTAAGAGTTCTAGATAAGAAGTCAATGGTTGAGATTAGGGGCAAAGGAAATATCAAATAATTCAACCTGGCTAATGGCGTGATTGAGTTTTGAGTCATCAGTGATCTACCCTACCCGCGGATGTTTGGTAGCTTTAGAGGGCAGGCGGTGGAGGGTAGGGAAGGGTGAGCGATGTTTTGTTTTAGTTTGAATTCAGTCACCCGTTATATCTTATATATCGCAGCCTAAAGTTCGTTCACGGTAGGAGTTTACCTATAAAAGGACTTTTTTCCCTACCAGAAATCTATTATATAGTAGGATATTGGATAAGAAAAAAGACCTTTCAGAGGTAAACTCCTACCGTGAATGAAGTATAGTTACATGGTGATGTGCGCACAGTTTATTTAAGCTCGTGACATGCTTGTAATAGTTGTGTGGCCATGAAATTGTTGTTTTTAGTGGACCTATTAAGGTTTGTACACTGTTCAATAGATAAATGTTTATAAAAACAATTAGATGGTTTAGTAAAACAAGTCTTTATTATGTCGAATTTTAAGGGCAAACAAGACTGTCAACTGTGCTTATTGTGAATAGCGTGGTAGACGTCATAAACTCTCATATCACGTATCTAATAAACATCCCCAAGAAAAACCTAGAAGTAAGGATCAAGGGAGTATTGCAAGTTTTGTAAAATGTAAATTATGTGATCAGGAAAAGCTCATAGTCGTAAATAGCGACAGCATTTCCCCTGGTGTGGTTGATAGTGATAGACCTTGCAGTAGTGGCAAGTCTATGAAAAAACCAAAATTCTATGAAAATCAACAATTAAACTAAGGCCTCCCAGAATTACACTCCATTGCCTCTTACTCTCAAGATGTAAAATTAAATGTCGGTACCAGTAAGCCTACTGGTATCAATGAACAATTAATAACAATACGTAATGCACACAAGAAAATGGTAAGGTTGCCATTTCTGGGAGACAACTACATTTTTTATAAGATAAGTACTATGAAAATAACTATGATTAAAAAATATTTGAATTTGAATTTTCCAAGCTATGTACAATAATCTTTATTCCCTTCAACCTCTATAAAATATTCAATGTTTTATTTTGAGTGATATGGTTTTTGGGGATACTTTTTATGAAAATATTGGATCTTTGAACATATATTGCACCCCTAGACCCAGGGCCTCAGGGTGGAAACAATAATGGATGTGAAAACATAATCATACTGTAGAGCAAAATATAAAAGTGAAAAAAAACTTAATCAGATGATTGATAAATTAAAAATGTATTTAAAAAAAGCAAAAAGCACTGGTCATGACCAATCAACAACAAAGATGAAAAAAGAATGCTAACAATTAATATCATATAGGCCCTAATGTGAATGAAAATAGCTTTAAAATATTATAACCCAATTTTAAGGAGATCTACGCTTCTATATACACTTGTAATCAACTATCTATCTTAAAGAAGCCCTGTCAGGCAGAAACTAGAGAGAGGGAATGATGTAGAAACCAGGCCTGTGGCGTCAGAACTGGAGTCGGTGAAAATGTACAGACTCCCGACTCCGACTTAGAAATAAAAACTCCTAAATTATAACATTACCTGCTAAATGTAGAAATGTAATTTTATACTTTTTTAATTATTTATGATCAATATTTGTAATTTAATTTTGATCGACCAATTTATTTAAATATTAATTCACAATGTCAAAGAAGCTTCGCATGAAGTTATCTGTATTGGAGCATTTTACTGCAGTAAATTTGTTATTACTAATTAGAGGTGTATTGATTCAATAAAACCGATTACTGATATCAATCACTGATCTTTTAATATAATTGTTCATGCTACAACTATTTACACCGATTAACTTAATCCTGATTATCGATATATATATCGATATATTATTAATAATTATTGGGAAATAAAACTTATGAGAATGATAACAGTTAATGTAATTAATACAAAAAGATGGTATGGTTACAAAAATATATTTTATGCATAGTGGGCAAAAGTTAGAAACAGATTTTAAGTTTTATCAACGGTATGAACTTATATTTCTTTATCTGGTTATGTAATCCTTGCATAGCCCATAACCCAGATGCAGTGTGTGTGTGTGTGTGTGTGTGTGTGTGTTTTTTTTTTGCAATTTTGATCACTAAACTCCTACCTAGAAAATTTTGATTTAAATTTTAATTTTAAAAAAACATGATTAATCGACATAACAATTGCCAATTACAATTAAGTGCTGATGCACTAATGATCGCCCGATAACGATTCATCGGTATCCTCATCAGTACACCCCTATTACTAATTAATATATTTTGGCAATTTACGAAGAAGTCGGACAGTATAAAAAACAGAGGAGTTGGAGGCTCCACAGCCCTGGAAAATGACCAAGAGGCAATACACACCAACAACCACCGACAGAATAAACACAGGGTTAACGGAGAGTACACAATATAATTCTTCTAGCAGCATGTGTAGTAAAAAACAAGACTTGAAAAATTAAACTCACCTTTGGACTGTCCAAGGTCCGCCTCTTCAAGTTTTTGTGAAAGGTTAAGGGTGGTCACAGCCTCCCTACTGTCTTCCATGGACTCGCCAATAGAAAGCCGGCTGTTGGAACGGCTGTCGTTGAGCTCCGTCTTGAGAGGAGGGTACTCCGGCTCCACAGAGGAGGAGGAAGAAGGGCGCCGAGGTCGGGTGGGACGGGAGGTAGGGGTGAGGGCCAGAGGACTGGCAGGAGGGGACGGGTGAGACAGTTGGGCGCTCCTCTGCCGCTTTGCCGGGGGAGGCGGCGAGGAGCTGTCCTCAACGCAATCCTCACTAGAAGGAGCTACACTAAGTTTCTTGGGAACACCCATCTGAAATTTAACAGACACAAAAATGATTTTCTTCAGTGATCATGTCAACAAAATTATTTTCACTCAACAATACATGTGTGTTCATATGAAAATGTGTATTGTAATACGAAAGATTTAACCAATTTTCCACAAAAAACTAGCATGTAATTTTTAAAATAGGCATATTATTAAAACCTAATAATTAATGATAATAGTATGTGTCTAGGCTACATTATTTGTAGCCAAATCGTAGATATATTAGCCCGTACTAATGTACCGTTGCCCAGGGGACGCCCGAATGTACTAATAGTACATCCTTCATGTGGGAGCTCTTTCCATGTCTTTATGAGATGAGGGTGATACTGAGTATGAGGGTGTGGAACCAGTGGAAAATTTTTAATCTAGCTTAAGCCACCAAACTGTTGGGATAGTTCTTCTTTTTGGCAAAATTATCCAAGGTATTAGCCAGGAATCATACCCGGGACCCCTAGGTCAGCAGCCAGGGCCTTTAACCACTATACCATGAGGCAAGTTATGATAATGATGATGATAATTACAGGTTTAATTAATAATATTGCTCTACCCATTCCCAAACTTCCACGAAGATTATGTTTGGTCTGTTGAACCAAAATATTAGCACTTCCCAATCAATACAACAGTTCTTAGTCCAAATTTAAAAAAATTGGTTCATTAATGGATTAACAAACTGTCACAGTTTCTAAAGAAAATAGTACAGACCCCATTTCTCTCTGGCTGTGAAAATAACCAGAGAAATGGTTTTCAACCTGTAGTACGAGGTTTGAAAAATGAGAGGACGTCAAAAAGAATGATGGAGGTGAAGTATGTGGAAAAAAGACTGCAAGGAAGGCCAGAAAGAGATGGGAGGAGCGGATAACAGAAAGTGAGCAAGGGAGAGGAGAAGAACGGAAGTGATTAAAGGAGGAAGAATGGTTTAAGGATAGAGGAAAATGGAGGTATTTTACTAAACTTACCTGGCCACAGGCTGGAAACAGTTGATGATGATGAGTATGAGTAGCCCCGGGTATAGTCTGCGTATTTATTAGGTGTAGCCTAAGTGACCATTTTAATTGTACATCCATCCATTAGGCCTGTGGCTTGGGTCAGTTTTTTTTATTCAAGCCATATATTTTGCGTTATCTGTTGATTTTTTATATTTTTGTTTTTTAACACCTCGTCTTACTACCCATTTAGGTTATATTCTTGTGTTAACTGTTATTTATTTATAAAGTATTAGTTATAAACCACCAATTTCAAAAATGTGCTTGACTACTATGGAAAAAACACACCTCTAAACGAAAAATGTATGATATAGAAATAGGTGAAGGTAACTAAGCCTACCTTTTCTTTGACTTGATCAGAAGCTCCAGAGAGGCCGCGGATTTGAAGGGTTTCAGCTGCTCGCAACAATGCGGGCAGATTTTCTTGATCAATGTTTACTTCTCCTTTGTACACAAAACAGAGCAGGCTCTCTAGCTCTGAGAAATGAACATCTTGTAATATTATCACTGGATGCTGACATGGGTTGCTCTGGTGAACCAATATCAAAAAACAATTAAGCAAAATAAATTATGAAAGAAGTTTTGTTTAAAATAAATTTAATATAACAATAACTAACAGCTGATTAGCAGGAAATTAAGTACAAAAATATGTTTGAACTAGAAAACTTGAAGTGCATATTTTCAATTATTCACTTGACGATGTAGCGAAATCTGGATCACTTTAGTGCATTGGTACTAGTTTTTTTTATTTAAAATAATTGTTTTCAAATTTCATTTTTTTTTTTGGTTGATATGGTAAAACGGTTCTACTGATCTCAATTTTACTTCTTTTTTAAGTACACGAGAGAATGGTTTTTAGGGGGTTTTGCATTATGATTTATAGGTGTCAATTCCTTATTTCATTGGCTTTAATTTTACCATACTATCAAGATGCAAAACCCACTAAAACCATTCAAATCTTAAGAAGAAATATCTGTCCATTTGAAAAGGCCGCTATATTCTTTTCCATCTTCAGATGCAAAACCCTTTTAAATTATGATATAGTGTTGACTTTTGCAAAACTCGTAAAATCCAATAAAATAACATGGCTCTTCTGCTTTCCAATTTCAAAAGTCGTTATTTCATGTCGAATTTGAGGGTATTGTCTAAAAAGTTGGTATTTATTTTAAATTAATAAAACTTTTGGTGGAAAATAACGTTAAATAAAATATTAGGCTGTTTAACCTGCAAGTTTTAAACAAATGATAGGAACATTAATGAAACACGAAACATATTTGTTGTCACTTAACTTTTTTTCTTGGTTCGTTATAATTATTCTGAATTCTTAATATCCATTTATAATTTTTAATAAGGAAAGGAGAGAGTGTAATGGTAAAAGAAACACCTACAGAAAGATCACGTAAGAGTAAACGACATTCAGAAACTTGGAAACGCTACCATGAAAAAGTGGCAAGGTGAGTTTATAACCAAAGCACCTACTAGATTTTAAACTCATTCAATTTTTATTTTTTATTTTTATTATTAGGTAGTAAAATTAGTTTTAATCCAATAATCATTGTGAGCCATTATATAATTTTGGTAAAGTAACAATTCTGTGGGATTACCAAAAGTTTAATAGTGAATCCCCTCAGATAACATTACATTATGTTTTATTTTCTGGACATTGTCTGAAGGGGTTCCCAGAACTGCCAAATTGTGCGCCCAAGGGAAATACAGGACTACAATACGCTAGGAAAATACACCAGCGATACTACGAGGTGATAACAATTTGTCATGGCGGAAAGCGAGCATGGCTTTTGTTTTACCACCTCAAAGAGGGTGTAACTGAGAATATTAGAGTGTGTCAAGCATTGTTACGAATCCTGCAAGTGAGCCATGACCGTGTTCAGTTAATCTGCAAGAAGTTCTTAGAGCAGGGTGTCATTCCCAAAGAGACACGTGGTGGTGTTCGTCAACAAGAGCAATATGAAATAAAACACCAAGCAGTAAAATGTTTTGTCAAAAGTTTTAAGCCAAACCAGAGGCATTATTGCAGGCGGAAAAAACTCGGCGCGTCAGTATCTAGAGCGTGAATTGAATGTAAAAAGGATGTGGGAAATGTACCCTGAGAATCACCAAAGTGAAGCTTTCACAGTGAAATTAGAATATTTCTGCACAGTTGTTAAAGAGAATTTCACCAATATAGGTTTTGGCAGTCCCTGGGTATACAAGTGCTCAACTTGCTCTTTACTAGAGAACAAAATACTTGGAGCAAAAAAGGTTGATGGAAGAATCTAATATGAGCTTGCAACTAAAAAAGAAATGTGCCGATGTTTTCTATGAGCGACTGCGTAAAAAGAACAAACAGGAAATTCCCCGACCAGGTAGCTTATTATGCTCGCCAAATGTATCTATATAATTTCACAATTTGTGAAGGGACATAAAAATCAGAACAAAATCAAAATAACACTTTATATTATATTTGTACTGAAAATGAACACAAAAAAGGCTCAAGTGGGAATGCCTCCGCAGTACATCATCGTCTGACCGACAGCGATTTCAGTGGGGTCCCCACGGTCAAACTTTTCTCATATGGCTGTGACGGCCAGAATAAGAATAGAACGCTCATCGAAATGATTGCTCATTGGTTGCTTTTGGAAGCACCAGAGAATGTCAAGGAAGTAGAAATGTGTTTTCCAATAGTGGACCACTCCTATATTCCCCCTGAGAGGGTGTTTGGAAAATTGGAAAGACAATTGAATACTAAAAGTGTCATCGAAAGCCCCGAGGAGTACAAAATATGTAACAGTTGTACACCTCGGAGAAGACTTGTGCGGTTTGTTAATGGAAGACTTACTCTGAGGGTATCTTGAAACAACCTGGACAGTGGCGTTTCCAGTTTCAGAAGGTGAAAAAGATCATCCTTACTCGCAACAATACTGGGAGAACTATACTTGTTAGAGGGCAACCTTTATATAATTTTGAGAGTGGAGAAACGAAAGTAATTAAAAAAAAGGAGAAAGTTTTTATGAATTTCCAAATCCGAGAGGTTCCCCCAAAGGTGTGCAGCTGAACCAGTAAAATTGAATAATGTCAAGAGACTCCTTGGTTTGCACTTCGACGAACAGTGGATGGGAAATTCTAAACTCCAGTTCTTCTTCCAGCTCTTTCAAGAACCAAATCCTGGACATGAAACCGCTGGAGTTGGGTTTTGAGTTAGGGGAGGAAGATGATATTGCAACTTTATAACAAAGCATACAGCATAAGAATTATTATGTACCGTCTTGTTTGTCGAAAAAACACTAATACATTATATATATATATATATTTTTTTTTTTTCACTAGTTCTTTCTCATTACTATTTTTGTTCAGTTTGAAATAATGATTTAAGTAAAAACTGTTATTTCTGACTATTTTCTTATTTTATATAATATTTGTGTGTGTATATTTATGTATTTTTTCTCAATGCATGATAAGAAAAATAAACATCTAATTCCCAAATTACAAAGCTATTTTTTGTACCTCTATCCTTAATTAGTGAGGATATAACAAGTTTTGCCAAACGAGAACGAAAGCAAATGGCTGACAATATAGTTGCAAAGCCCGTTAATTTTTTTTTTTTCCGTTGTAATAGCTGTTATAGTAAAACAAAAATTAAAGTAATAATTATATACAGCCTTCCTAAACGCAACAGCTTTGGAAAACAAAAATGTGTGATTTTTTTTTTAATTTTTAAAGGGAGAACCTTATTCCTACAAAACCTGGGTAGGTTTTTATAGTTTTTCTTCATTTCCCCCCCAAAAAAAAGTGGATTTTGCACGGGCTTATAACATTTCCGATAAAGGTTAGACCTATTATTTGAATGTACTTGGTAAAGGTTTGTTTGAGAATTTAAAAACATCTACTTTTAATAATGATAAGAGGCCTAGTTTTATTATGCAATCAACTTAAAATTGCTGCGAGATCAACCTGTTGCCAACTCCTCGGTTAATCCAGGGCCGTGGAGTGGGTAAACCAAGCTTTCGACTCACGACTTCTGTAATTTTCTATTACCCAGCTCTTTTTTTCTAATTTTCTACTATTTGACTCTCTTTTATAATTTTCTACTGTTAGACTCCTTCAAAAATAACTAATGTATATTAAGCCTAATTAGTAATTAAAAATGTACAGCAATAAAATGATCCAAAAGAGACTACTTTATGGGAAGTTTCTTGTTATTGTGAATTTATATTTGAATAAATGTGTCAATCTAAATTACAAATATTGGTCCTAAAGAAAAAAAAAGTATAAAATCAAAATTATATAGCTACCATATATATTGCTATGACATTAAAAGGTTGTTTTTTTTAAAGCCATAGTTGTTACATTTTTACCGACTACAACTCCACCCGAAATTGGTTTCAACTCAGACTTCAGGACTTTGACTTCACAGCCCTGTGTTAAACTGTAGAATCATAGAGGATGCATTTTACATTTTAATTGTATTCTTAGAAAAAAAAATGACTATGGAGTCTCTTAAGAATTCAAAATTAGTGTTCATATTTATGTTAATTCTCATTTCTTGTAGGGCAAGCCAGCTTCTATACAGTATAATTAGTGGTAGATTTTCTGCACTTGAGAAATTTTGAAGGAAATGTATGGTGACTCATTATTCTAAACCATAATTTTAGGAGTGTTGTAAAATAAAATGGACCTTTTGAGGTCTTGTTTACCTGAAAGACCTTCCTGAAGAAAGGGCTACAAGCCGACAACATAACTTTATGAGCTTGGATACATTGACCATCACTGGCTAGCGTCACGTCGACAAAACCTTCTTCCTCCCACAATTTTTCAAAACTTGTCACAATATTTGATTGAAAACTATTCCACTTCAAACATATTTGTTGGCCGGCCATTTTTGTACCTGAAAAAAAAGGTCTACTATTGCTAAGGGTTATAAAAAGGTCCTCATAAAAAAACTAATATCAAAAGGTTGACATAGAAAGTTGTTATAATTTACAGATCTACAAATAGTTTGGCATTATACTAATTCAATTATAGAAGGTGTAGGTCTATACAAATTGCAACAATTGTTCAGTCAGGGTGACAACAAAACTTTTATTATATTACCTTACTTTTACAAGTTTTCCAGACGGAATTTTAAAAAATTCTGACCTATTATTTTTATATTTTTTCTTGGTGGATGGGAATTTGTCCCTTTATTATAATGATCACATATTTTCGAAAAATCCTAAAATACCAAACATCAACTTTTTATAGTAAGTTCTTCTCTTTCTATTATTTATTGTTTTAGGTATTATTTGTGGTGTAAATGTTGTGTAAAACAGACCATGTGCAACCCACCTCCTGTAAAGATTGAAGTATATAGGTGATGCATTTTGTTAACATAAAGAAACCAAATCTCTCACTTTTATTTTAGTGTTAAGATGTGAAATCGGTGAAGTAATTAAATTCCCCGACTTCTTTTTAATTAAATTCCCTGACATTTCCCTGTTTCCCCTGACAGCAAAGATTTCCTGACTTTTCCAGCTTTTTCCTATTTGTGGCTACCATGAGAGTTCAGTTTCTTTTACCCAATAAAACCAATAAATTCAAATAACGAATAACATATTTAGGTCTTATTTAAAAAAAATAAGTAACACTATCAACTGGAGTAAGGAAGGATAACATTGTTAGAAAGAAAGATAATGAAAGCAAAGGCACAGAAAATGTATTATTTCGAGCACCTTATTCTACTATCAGTTCGGGTTAAGGCTTATGTACTAATTAAGTTATTCTAATAGTTTTAGGGATTAGAAAGGTTATATTTAAAGAAATGTACATGCATTTACGTGGATAGTGTGGAAAACCATTTTGGAAAAAAACACCCTTACACCAGCCAACTGGGATCAGAACTTTGATCTCGTCATCAGCAGTCTAGTCTACTGTGGGAGCAGCGCCTTAGACCATGTGGCCACCACAGCGGGTTACTGCTTTACTGTAGGCTCATTTGATTATAAAGTACTTCACCGTTGTAAAGTAGTAATTTCTTGATAAAAAAGTGTTTTTGTGGAAAGGAGAGAATAATTTTTAGGCGAGCTACATTTCTGAAATTTAAGCCTTCTTCGGACACTTGTACATAAATAACTATTAGGACCTAAAATGATGGAAGGGTTCACAGCAAATAGTGTGTAAAAATTATAGAGAACAGAGAGAACTATTTTCAGCCAAGTCACGTTTTCTGACACTTTAAGACGTCTGGCATAATTAATAAAAGTAGCCTAAAATGATAAAAAGAAAAGTTTGCCTCCTATATGCCTTATACCCCACATAAGAATTATTTTTACTAGAGTGCTATGCGACATAAATATCTATGTAGACCCTACATATATTTTATACAATTTATTTAAACCAATATCCTCATTTGAAGCTGTCCCAGCTCTGTGAATTGTGTTAGTAAAATGTCATTTTTAAGTGAATTACAGATACCACTTATTCATTTCTGATCTTTTTGTTCTTGCCTTAAGGTCTACTACCCTTAACCAAGTGTTAAATGTAACAAAAAATGTATTAGTAGGCCAATGACCCTCAATATTTTAATTAGAGCCCTATTATCCCGGATCACAGAAGCAGGCCTTCTAGTAAAGTAGATTTAATGAAATATGTTTATTATCAAATACAAACTTTCTGCTGTCAAAATAATAAGCCACCCATAAAAAAAAGATACAATAAACACTTACAAACTTTAATAAGAAAAAAACTGTATTTATTTTGTAAAGTCAATATACTTATTTACGAACAATCATCAGGGCCATTTTATACAAACAGGTGTAACAACAACAAATTTGAAAAACTCACAGATCAAAAACAAAAAAACAACCATGATGGCTGTATGAAATATTGAATCTTTTTGACCACAAACTTCCAGTTGGCATAAGGGTATTCTCAAGGTACGTTTATTTAAAAGTTTCTTCTTTTATTACAAAACAGATCAATTTTTGCAAATTTTTTGCTTTAGACGCTATACAATGACTTATCAAACTCAAGGTATGATAGCTAATATATTAATAATTAAGATTAACCTCTTCCAATTACCAAATTACAAATAGTATTAGAATATCCTGTATATGAAAAATAAAAGCTACACAACTATCATACTTGCTATTTTTAAGAGAACCTATTAAGGAATAACTTTATGATCTAAGAGAATAAAATAATATTTAGCACATATATAGATAGAATAGTGAGTTATTGAGTGCAACACATTTTGAAAGTAGCAGTTGCAGATGACCTTGATAGTTTAAAAGATAGAATAAATTTGAGTATACCATTAATACAATGATACAAATATAGGCCCACACATTAGATGATTGCAATTATTTGATTAAAAAATAGCTCTGGAGATTTATCAACCAACCATTGTGTATTCCTATACACTATCAAGATAACACAGGGCCTAAGCTAAAATGAAGTGGTCTGATAAATATATCTCAGAATTACTGTAGCTTGCTGCTGACGAGAAATTAAAAGTTGATTTTTATCAAGTGTGAAAGAAAGGGTTTACTCTCCCGTACATACTCTATGGTTTCCAAATCTACCACTAGCTCCACCTATCGGTCAAGCCAGGAAACATAGCATTAGAGGCTAAAGCTAGTGGAAGAGCGGGGTGAAAGATGTAACATGGGAAATTATATTACTAGGAGTATGTTGACATTGAGTAAATTTATTGGCAAAATATTGGTAGAGGCACGGAACATCCCTATCTACAAGTCCTCTAAGTAAAGCTATAATGGCTAAATAACAAAACTTAATGAAAAAAGGGGGGCGTATATATATTCGCCGCTAACGATAGCTATGTGATTCTGTAGCATTTGGCTACAAGCATAGAAGAGTCGAGTCAGGAAAATATACACCTTACCCCGTCCCTGCGTCTCGGACTACTAATTGGAGTGGGACACAATCAAGCATAGCCCCGACACGAGATAGACTAGCCATTGCTATCAAGGTTCGAACGGTGCCCACTAGAGTGCGACACACAACGAAAGGTATTACAAAGAGCTTAAGCTGTGAAGAGAGGTTGTTCTACTATAATCTAGAGGGTTACAGTTGTGTGGAGTGTATAGTATAAGTTATTGTTGTCATGCGCATCCCCCCCCCCTTGGTGATCCATATGTATTCCCCCACCATGTATCCTGTTCTCCGATGTTCTCTGGGTTTTCTTGTATATATAGTGCCGGCGGGGCAGCTTGTCGACACTCTTGGGCTTAGCTTGAATGGAGGAATAAGAAGCTAAGGCTTCAGATAGTTAAAATGTAAGAACAAATTTCTTTTTCGGCTTAGTATTACTTCATCATTATTAATTATTTATATTTAACTTTTCAAAATTCTTGTTTCGGCAATGTATTATTAATTTTGAAAAGTGAAATTGCTTATCTATTCCTAAGATTCTACATTTATCTTAATTAAAACTAATACATGTACATTTCCTCTAAAACTAACTTCATCATCCCTAATACTTAGCTTAAGCCAGTAATCACACTTGTTTTAAAATATATACTGTAACAAAACAATCATTTATAGATATAGCGGTAGGTTTAGATATTAAACTTATAGTAAGTAAAACATAAAGTATTGTTTTAATAACATTGTAATTTTATTGAATGATTGTTTTACACATAAGAGACAATTAATAAATAGCTACCATAAAATTATATGTACCCTATTATATTTCTTCAAACTTTTAATAACTACCCCTAAACTATTGATTTATCTTATAGACGAATAGAAGTGTCGCTTGTTTTACCAATTACGTTTGTCTATTGCTTACACATTAAAGTCAAAATACACATTTTACAAATATATATATATATATATATAAAGTTATTTTATTCTACTTGTTAAAAGAATCCTCCACCAATTTTCTGAGCCTATATACTACGTAGTAATTGTGTATCCAACCGAAGTTGAATAAAGTATTTGTTTACAAATAATTCGAACATTGTTCTTAGTTTTAGTTACCAAAAATAGGTATTGTTACTGATATCGTCAGCAGATGTGTTTCCCCCTGAAGTCTGTAAAGTGTAACCTTTAAACTACTTTACAAGCTTCAGTCAAATGAAATTCTCCCCCAAATGAGATCATCCGGTAGATTCGCAGCCAGCCACGTTAGAGGCGAGCTCGCAGTTCTTGGTGATGTAACTGAAGGCCTGTCCCGGCTCACAGCTGCCGACCTTGATACCACCGTCTCGGAGACACATGATGAAATACCCACAGTGGCCGGGGTATGGGTGACGGGAATGGTCTCCGAACGTGTAAAAGCTCTCCACGGGACACTTGAAACCTACGAGGCAGAGATTTTATCAGTTTTTTTTAATTGTAATTACAGCTGATTTGAGGAGTGCCCTGTATACGTTTCGGATGGAAGAGAACGATGCGCTAAAAGACCATTTTCATGCAGTTCTTATTGTATTTCTTTTATCGGACAAAGCGAATACAATATATCTAGATCAGATATGTTTATCTTAGTTTTCTACATATATTAATATAAAAAGTTCTTAAATATTAATTTTGCTATGGGGATTCTGAAATTTGATGAGAGCTTTTCCTATAAATTTTTAAAAAAAAGTTTTTCTTTAAATTTCACAAAGGTCTTGTACAATGTTTCATAACTGTTTAATGTATCAAATTAATACCATATAATTCAATATAACGAAGCGTCATTTTATTTGTTTTGACCAATATAATTAAATTGCTTCGAAAACACTGGTCTCAGCTCACGTTCACATTTTTTCCAACCCTTAGGGCCCATTTTATACCATGGATAACACTTTATTTAGGTAATAAGGCTTGAAACAAACGTCTAAACGAGGGATGATTCCTGTATTTTACTTTTTAAAAAAAGAAGTGGAAACTAGATCAGAGACACCACTTTACTTACTTAATCTATGGACTTAAGAACTCCCAAGTTCATCACAGCACTTACAAACGTACGCCTCCTATCCGTATATTGAGCTAGTTCTATCCAGTCCACCTCATTACACCCTATCTCTATCTTGAGCTAGTTCTATCCAGTCCACCTCATTACACCCTATCTCTATCTTGAGCTAGTTCTATCCAGTCCACCTCATTACACCCTATCTCTATCTTGAGCTAGTTCTATCCAGTCCACCTCATTACACCCTATCTCTATCTTGAGCTAGTTCTATCCAGTCCACCTCATTACACCCTATCTCTATCTTGAGCTAGTTCTATCCAGTCCACCTCATTACACCCTATCTCTATCTTGAGCTAGTTCTATCCAGTCCACCTCATTACACCCTATCTCTATCTTGAGCTAGTTCTATCCAGTCCACCTCATTACACCCTATCTCTATCTTGAGCTAGTTCTATCCAGTCCACCTCATTACACCCTATCTCTATCTTGAGCTAGTTCTATCCAGTCCACCTCATTACACCCTATCTCTATCTTGAGCTAGTTCTATCCAGTCCACCTCATTACACCCTATCTCTATCTTGAGCTAGTTCTATCCAGTCCACCTCATTACACCCTATCTCTATCTTGAGCTAGTTCTATCCAGTCCACCTCATTACACCCTATCTCTATCTTGAGCTAGTTCTATCCAGTCCACCTCATTACACCCTATCTCTATCTTGAGCTAGTTCTATCCAGTCCACCTCATTACACCCTATCTCTATCTTGAGCTAGTTCTATCCAGTCCACCTCATTACACCCTATCTCTATCTTGAGCTAGTTCTATCCAGTCCACCTCATTACACCCTATCTCTATCTTGAGCTAGTTCTATCCAGTCCACCTCATTACACCCTATCTCTATCTTGAGCTAGTTCTATCCAGTCCACCTCATTACACCCTATCTCTACCTTGAGCTAGTTCTATCCAGTCTACCTTATTACACCCTATCTCTACCTTGAGCTAGTTATATCCAGTCTACCTTATTACACCCTATCTCTACCTTGAGCTAGTTCTATCCAGTCTACCTTATTACACCCTATCTCTACCTTGAGCTAGTTCTATCCAGTCTACCTTATTACACCCTATCTCTACCTTGAGCTAGTTCTATCCAGTCTACCTCACTACACCCTATCTCTACCTTGAGCTAGTTCTATCCAGTCTACCTTATTACACCCTATCCCTTTCAGATACATTCTTATGTTATCCTCCCATCTGCGTCTAAGTCTTACCAATGGTATCTTCCCATTGTGTTTTCCAGTCAGTTCCTTTAGCACGGTTCTAGATTCTACCATTCGTCTTGCATATCCTGCTCGCCGTAATCTATGAGACTTGATTGCTCTAACAAAGTATCGAGATGGATGAGTACTGGGTATGTAATTTATCATTATGTAACCTCCTCTACTTTCCAGTAGCCTCATCCTTTTTTTTTCAACCAAATATCTTCATATCTTATCTGATCCCACCTGGTGGCCAAACAGACAACTAAAACGCTAGTTAAACAAACAAAAACATACAAGACATGTCCAACAAATCTCACAGGTGATCAAAATATGCCGTAACAACACGAGGGTCATAGGACGGGCAGGGCCCTAGCCGTACTGTCCTCGGTCAAGTTTGTTTGTAAGCCGTGTACTGAGTTTAAAAAAAGTTAACTTTAGATACCCAAACAAAATTAAAACTAATTTTCTAAGACGGGAAGAGGTAAAATGTGCTATTAGGTTGAGTTTCTAAGAAATGATTACCTTCATGTACATATTCAATTTCAAAGCACTTTTTTTTTTTCAATTCCTCATATTCACAATCTGTTGACGAGAACTACGCCCAAAGTTACAAAAATCCAGTCACCGAAAGGACTTCTCTGATTGTTGGCTAGTAACGAACACAAGGCCGTAACCAGCCAATAATTGCAGGGGGTGTTTGGTGGGCACATCCGTCAAATGCCAAAGGTTAGCAAAAAAAACTCTGAATATTAAACACTTCTAGAAGCTCTCTGAAGTGCTTTTTATGGTAACACAGCCCCTTAATTTGTACTTGTACCTTAATTTTGATATTGTTTGAACCGTAGATAAAGCCATGTATATTTTGTCCATAAAACTACGGGGCGGTTTGAACCCCTCCCCCATCCCCCGTGGCTGCGGCCATTGAACGAACAGATGCTTACCAGGGGTGGTTTGAACCCCTCCCCCCTGGCTGCGGCCATTGAACGAACAGATGCTTACCAGGGGTGGTTTGAACCCCTGCACCCTCCCCCTTGGCTACGGTCATTGAACGAACAGATGCTTACCAGGGGCGGTTTGAACCTCTCCCCCCTCCACCCTGGCTGCGGCCATTGAACGAACAGATGCTTACCAGGGGTGGTTTGAGCCGTCTGAACTGGGGCACAGTTGGCCTTCTCTCTCTCCGTGGGCTGTCGACAAACTTTGTGAATGTCGTCAAAGGCGAGTTCGGACGGACACCTGTCTGGCACGGCGGTACCGTTGTCGCACTTGAAGAAGCGGCCGCAACCTTGAGGGTCTTCGAACAATCCATACAGTCGAGGACACTTGCTGTTACTCTTCGGAGGTTCTAGTGGAGAGAGAAAAAAAAATCGGGTGTGAAAAACTCAAACTCAAAGAGTCCGCACCAATGATCACGGGGACAAGGGCGTTAGCATCACCTAATCTGGTTTGTCAATCGCCCATTATCCTTCAGTTAAATATTTTAACAACCCTCCCATCATCATGTATTTCCCCCTATATTATTTATTTAGTTCAATTAACCCTTACCTGAACATTTGATTTTCTCTTTTAACAACTCTCTCATTATCATCATCATCATCATCATCTATTCCCTCCACTCTTCTTTATTTAGTTCGATTCGACCCTTCCTAAGACTTCAGTTCAATCTTTTAAACCCCCTTTCACTCGCTCTTATTTTCTTGTCTAGTTTAAGCTCTTAATGAGCCTTTAGTTCCCTCTTTTTAACAATTCTCCCATCATATCTTTTTTCAAAACCAACAGATTTGAAATATTGTAAATATAGTAGTATACGTTTATCCTATTAATATTTTTTTAGAGGTTTATTTTTAGTTTAAGTAGGCTTCATCCTACCTTGAAAAGCAATAGCAATATCTTCCATAAGAAAATCAGAGTGTTATTAGTTCGGAATAATCGGGTCAGTCTACTCACGTAGCATGGGTCTGGTGGTGCAGTCGACGAGATGCAGCAGCCTACATCCGGTGAAGGGGACGTAGCCATAACCATCTCTGCATTGTCCGAGGTAAGGGTCCCCTTGTTGACACGTGAAGAATCGGTCGCAGAACTTACTGTGGGGCAGTGTGTATATGCCCCCTTGTTCGCAGTACGGCCAGTCTGATCAGCACACGAAATACACGGACCAATCAGGTGACAACGTTCAACACCTTCTGATGTGTGTGGGAGGTTGAAACATATGCTTCACCAAAGATATGTTTAGAAAAAAAAATACACGTGTCTGTAAAGGGAGTCGAACACTGGAACTTTGAAAAAGCGCCATGATTATATAAACTTAACTATTCGTGTTCTTGTCCCAAGTCCTAGACACGTTCCTATGTATTAGAGATGTGCGAAATCTAGTAACACCCAATATCACATCTGAAGGAATTGCAGGTCTTGTGGAGAAAAGCTTTATCTTCACTCCCTCTCTCTCTCTCTTAGTTAACTGTTGCCAAATCTCCCCGCTCTCAGTAATGCCTGAAGGTTGCGTGCTGGGGTAAGAAGGAGCACTGGCAACCTCTACGAACCAGCGTTGTGAAACTTGTCTTATATAAAGGGAATGACTGACACCATGAAAACAAAGGAATGACAACGCTGTTTGACAATAGTAACCATGCATTTCCTCCCAGAAATAATATAGGTGTACAAACGAACTCAAATAGAATATAATTATTATGAAAATTTCTCGAAGCCTAATCGAAGTCAAAATTATTTTGTTGTTGTTTTATGTTGTATTATATTGTTTTTATTTATGCACTAAAATGTACTTGGAAAATGTGTTACTGCACAATTCATTTGAGATAGTACCCAACTGTTATTTTTTTAAGCTTAGTTTTGAGTGTAAATATTTAAGTTTACTTGTTGGCAGAACTAAATGTCCTCTTAAGAGCTATTTTAAGTGGACCTTTTAAAAAATATCAGCACATGACTTACAAATTTACTCAACCTAGGACACTCCCCTTTATACTACTAATCAGGGACGTGTCGTGGAGTGTTGCCATAATAGGCAGAGCTAGTTTAAACTGTAATTATGATAATATATTATCATCACTCAGTAGAACTCTAATTGGTCAGGTGTCAACAGAGATTCATTTCTCATGGTATTCAATGCAGGGCCTATGTATGATTGGTCAAATAAGGATCAAGCAGGCGAGACCATATCGCAGTTTCAGTTTTAACAAACTTCGATAAGGGTAGGGTGTTAAGTCAAAAGGTCATGGGTTCTATTTTCTTGCCCAGGAGTAATTATGTTTAGTACATTATGTTACAGTTTATTCTAATCATAAACATAGCATCAAAAGGTTCTTTATTGCAATTATTGGATGAAAGTTATTAATGACAACCTATTCAGAAATGATTATTATTCTCTTACTATTATTAATATTATTATTATTAGCACCGCGTCTTACTACCCGTTCGGGTTATACGCACTTACGCTAATGTGTAATGGTAGAGTGATTGAACAGTTTAACGTGGGATCCGAACCACGGTGGAGGCCTGGCATTCCACACATTCACAAGATGACTTGTCAGAGGTGAAGGAAGAGTTTGGTAATCAGATTATTCTCTTAGTAATACGTAATAATACTTATCAAACGATTATAAAAATACTTCCTTAAGGGACACTGCATAGTTGGGGGTTTTCGTAGCTTATTGAAAGAACGTGAAACTTTTTTTTTTGTGGTTGTGGCAATAAGATATATAGCTAAGGTATACAGATTATTACTTGTATCTTGTTATAATTGGATACACAAATAAGATAAATATTTTATACAAATCAGATAAAAATCTACACAAAATATAACTTTTGTATTTTGTTAACAGCGCATGAACGCACCCGAAGAATTTTTGTGTGACGTCATCAACAACCATTGTTTCGGATGGTTCGCCATCTTGATTTACGAAGTGAACGTAGTATTTTAGAAGCTCTCGTTTGAATTTTTTTTTTTAGTGAACCTCAAAAGCCGCTTACAAACACACAAAAAAAAACACAAAAAAAATGGCCAAGCGGTTAAGTTCGTGTCTCAATAATGTAAAAACTGTTAAAGGAAAAGAAAACACATTTAAAAACAAATGGTTTTCTGTGAAAATTTTGATTGCAAAAAAAAAAGTGATATATGGTCCAACAAATCATCTGGTTTGGCGAATGGATACATGATAACATTTCCTAGCTGACAGATACCACCGTTTCAACCACGTATGAACTATATCTTCATGAGCGCCTCCGGAGTCCTATAGACTTGTGGTCTACCGTCTAACCACAGTCACGGGGATGGGTAGCGCTGAGGGACCTCTGAAAACCGGGAGCATGAAAAAAACCACACCTTAACTGACAGTTACAAACGATTTTAAGAGTATCATCCTATATTATTATTACTATGATTATGTATATATCTATAAGGTTACAGGGTGACCTGGTGGTCTAGGGGTAAGGTGTCAGACTTCTATGCTGGCGTCTAGGGTTCAATCCTCGGTCCCGGCAAAGATTTATCTGATTACCAAACCCTTCCTTCACCTCTGACAAGACATCTTGTGAATGTGGGGAATGCCAGGCCTCCACCGTGGTTCGGATCCCACGTTAAACTGTATGTCCTTAATTTCATCTCATATTCCCCCTACCATTGCACATTAGCGTAAGTGCGTATAACCCGAACGGGTAGTAAGACGCGGCGCTAATAATAATAATAATAATAATAATAATAAAAGGTTACAATGAAAAGAAGAACACGGTTCACACTTTACATTGCTGCCACTGGACAAAGAGGTAATGGCTGCCTCTTGAAGAAAATATATCGTTAGCGCCCAATCCCCCGGCCTAGGTTAGTCATTACATGGTAGCTCTAGAATTTTCAAACCTTCACACATACACACACACACACACATATATATATATATATATATATAATATTTGCTTCGCAAATGATTTTTTACGATTTGGCACGTGATAGTATTTACTTATTCTGAAATAATATCTATATTTTTACTTAAAAACAAAGAGAAACATTGTGGCCCAATAGCGCGGCCTATGGGTTGCAACCCTCAAAAGATTTAGAGGGTTTTAAAATTGGTATATGCACGCAGACTAAAAGTAGATCTCAGTTTTAGTTTTGATTACAGGTGACGGGAACTTGTTCAGTTAAGGTTAATACTTACTGGCTATCTGTGAATTTAGAAATGGGCCATCACTTTCGATAATAGGAATACTCCGCCTATACTCACCCGTAAGTGCAGAGTATAGCCCGCTTGCGTCTGATTGGTTCTCTACTACGGAGATGGCCGCGTCGCTTTTCCCTGCGTGGACCAACAGGAAACATAAACACAAGTATCCCAACGCGACATCGTCCATTGTTGTGCTCTCTTTCTTTTCTTTTTACGTCGGCCTCGAATGAGGTACTGATCGTTTTGAGACGTCTCGTCAAGAAACCCACAGCCTGCCGTAGCGTCGACGTCATTATAGTGTCATTAAAATATCGTAGATAATCCCCTAAATTAGTAGGAAATGAGGCACCCGTCGCGCTACCGGGCTGTTGACCGAATCTGTCTGAACTTCAGAAGAACTTAAGTCATTATGATATGTTAATGAGATTGTTGATGTATTTTTCACCCAGGTCTTTCACATGGGTCGGTTTTATTAATCTTCTTTGGTATTAATTACAGTCCAATTTTTATATGAATAGCCTTTTATAAACTATAAGCCGAGTAAAGTCTGATTGGCACTGTCTCAGCTGTCTAAACAACCCTCTTAAGCCTAATTAACCAAACCCTTGTGACCAGTGCCAAGGTCGTAGCCAGCCAATAATTTCAGCGGGGGGAGGGGGGTTTGGTGAGCACATTTCCCAATTGCTGAAAGCTAGAAAAAAATTCTAAATGATAAACAGCTCTAGAAGCTCTCTGAAGTGTTGTTTTTTTTCACGGTAAAATAACTCCCTAGCTGCCGAAGGCTTGGAAAAATCATAAATATAAACACTTTTTGAAGCTCTGTGAAGTGTTTTTTTAATGGTAAATTAATCCCCAAATTTCCGAAGGCTAGGAAATATTGAACACCTCTAGAAGATCTCTGAAGTGCTTTTTTATGGTAATACAGCTCCCTACTTTGTAATTGTATCTTAATTTTTATATTGTTTGAACCATAAATAAAGCCATAAATATTTTTTGTTCATAAAATTTCGCAAGGGTTTTGAATCCCCAAACCTCCCCCTCCCCCTGGCTACGGCCTTACCATTGGGGTAATTACCCTTACGGCAAAGTAATCCAGCCGGGAATCTAACCCGGAACACGTAGGCTCGCAGCCAAACTGTCAGCAAAGGCTCTTCCTATTACAATCGGACTGTAAGAGTCAAGATGGCCTGGGCAACTGTTGAGCTGAGGGTGTATTCACGACTGTAAGGAGAGGCAAGTGGTATACTCCGTTCACGGTAGGAATTACTTCTCTGAAAGGTCTTTTTTCCTACAAATATCCTACTATATAATATATTTCTGGTAGAGAAAAAGGCCTTTCAGAAAACAATTCCTGTGGTGAACGGACTGTAAGTACAAGTATCGATCCCAGAATCCTTTGCACCCTCTCTCCCTCCGTTGACACCAATCAATGATCTTTACCGCCCTTCCTTTACAGTCGTCTTTAGTGTCGTAAATTCTCCGAGAGATGGATTTAAAGAGGACTCTAAATCTGCTTCGGTGACCGCATGGTCTAAGGAGTCACTCTCTTACTAAACTATACTGCCTATCACAGGGAGATCGAGGTTCGAATCTCGGTGAGGTCTACTATTGGTGGGTTTTTTTCCCCCAGAAACAGTTTACTCCTTTCCCTCCACGCAAATGTGGATATACTTTATCTCAATATAACCTTACTAATTCCTAATGCGGTGCTAAAATAGAAATTAAAATTAAACCAACGATTTTCGAGCCATAAGAAGACATTTTTATTACTGAATGTTTGAGGGATCAGGAACAGTTTTTTATGTTCTTTGATGAAGTGAGATGATCTTCTTTTATCAATATGTTGCCTGTGCTGGGAGTCCGGGGTTCAATCCTAGGTCCCGGCACGGATTTATTTGACCACCAAACCCTTCCTTCACCTCTGACTAGACATCTTGTGAATGTGGGGAATGCCAGGCCTCAAACGTGGTTCGGATCTCACGTTAAACTGTAGGTCCTCCATTTCATCTCACAATCACCCTACCATTACACATTAGTGTAAGTGCGTATAACCCGGACGGGTAGTAAGACGCGGTGCTAATAATAATAATATGTTGCCGCAACAAAGTATAATATTTCGTTTCACACATTTTATGAGTCTTAAGTAAATGTTTCTATTTTTAGGTAAAGTAGCGATAAAGTCAGTGAAAAGCACTGTAACTTTTATTACTTCCTGTCCGGGCTGTAAGTGGTTTCATTACGCTAAAGGGTTACAGGAATAAGAAATTAAGAATTTACTGGAACTGTAACGCCCCCCCCCCCTCCCTTCTGCGTCGATGAAGAACCATTTACGAGGGGGGTGGAAAAAAAGAAATAGAAAATACACACAGCCGAACCCCAAACACCCGTCACATGGTCACAAGTGAAACAGACTATACATGAGACTGGCGCCCTTGTCCACCTATGAGGGTAGTTACATAAAGTATAATAGTATTTTTTACACCTGCACATAGGATCATGACTATCAAGATGAGTATTAATTTGTCCTCTCTAATATCCTCCTACTGAGTCGTGTACTTGAACTATTCCTTTTGTATAACATTTATTTTTACATGAGAACCCGCCTCGGTGGCGTAGTTGGCTAACGCGCTTGTCGTGTTGAGCTCGACTACTGAGGACGGGGAGATCGAGGTCCGAATCTCGGTCGGGTGAACTGAGTTTTTTTTTATCCTAAATGGTTTTCCACTCTCTCTCCACGCAAATGTGGGTTCACTTCCTTTAATTCAACCTTCCCAATTCCTAATTCATTAGAGTAAATAGTACTTAAAGCATATAAACCGAACGGGTAGTAAGACGCGGTGCTAAATATTATTATTTATTTTACATAAGACATTTTACTTTACATCCATTACTGTTTCCAAACCTGTGGGGAAGTTTTTTTTTATTCGATCCCTGTATGTTTCCACTACCAGCCTGCTAGGTCTGTCGTAGCTTCATATGCCTTATAATCTAACTTAAGACTAGGACAGACACAACAGCCAGTCCCCGGCCGTTAATTTATCATTGTGAAAGGGTAAACCCATATTTTCATCGACTATACATTTTTCGGTCATGCCAGGAGTCGAACAGGTGATCTTTAACTCAGTAGATAGAAATGCTACTGACTGAGCTATGGTGTCGGATCGGGGGTGGGAGTGGGGTGGGGGGGAAGTATATTGAGTGAAAATAGGGTAAGCTCCTCTTGAACTACGTTGTAAGGTGTGTGAAATATTGATATTGTAATGTTTCACACCTAACAGTGTTTCCAATATGGTTTTTGAGGATTCTTATAATTTTATTTGATAATTATTAATAGATAATATATTATTATTATTATTATTATTATTACTATACGCACTTACGTTAATGTGTAATGGTATGGTGATTGTGAGATGAGGCCCAGTGCATCTGGTGGGGATTGAAACTCTACCCATAAGTAATAATACCTGTTCTTGGTTTTAATAAAGTTGTACTATATTAGGAATAATAAGGCAAACCTTGAATTACCAGGAACTTATCATAAGTCAAATACCCTTAACAGTATTTTTTTTTTTTAATTGCGTCAAGGTCTGCCTTACCAATAAAGGATAGGTAATAAATTAATGACAACCAGTAAACTTAAAAACACATATTATATCAATATATTTTCAACTGCTTCAAATTATAACTGTACAACATAATGAATATTAACTTCAATAAAACAGTAGGCTATGTAATTCAATATTTAGATTAGTACTGAAAGAATCTTTAAAATGCAATACTGAGAAAATCTTTAAAGTACAATATTGGAAGAATCTTTAAAATGCAATATTAAAAAATTATTGAAAATGCAATCTTGAAAGAATATTTAAAATTCAACATTGAAAAGAATTTTTAAAATTTAATACTGGAAGAAAATTTAAAATGCAGTGCTGAAAGATTATTTTGAATGTAGTGTTAAAAGAATATTTTGAACTGTATAGTTGGAAAATCTTTAAAAATTTGATAGGAATTTACAAAGGAATCTTTAACATGTAGTATTAAAAGAATCTTTAAGCTAAAGCAGTTAAAGAATATTTTTAATAAAAGTAAGGACTTGCTAAAAGAAAAAAAGTAATGAATTAGGAGCTTAATGAAATAATATTTCAAATGTAGTACTGAAAGACTTTAGATTGTAATATTGAAATACTCTTTACTGAAATAATCTTTAAAATCCAGTACTAAAGTACAATAATGATCAACATTATTAGTATATTTTATAAATAAATACTTATAATATATTATAAAACTAATATCACATTTGTATAGACAAATTGTATGACTCACACATTTTATATAAATAACATTATTATAAGAAAACAAATATCTAGACTCATTACTAATATTTGAATGTTTCAATGCATTCAATTAATAAACAACATGTCACATAATAAAAACTTGTATATATATTACAGAAGTTTACAATAAGGATAATATAGTGTATTCACACTTTACTACATGAACACTGATTTTGGTTAAATTTGTTGGCAAAAATTGAAACGTCTCCTGTATTTTTGCGACTTTCCTCCAAATCTATGTTTTGACAGAAACTGCGGTAGAGTTATTATTAATATCAATTATTTTCGTGTCAAATATGGCTTTAATTTACGTATTGATCTAATTATGTTATGTTGGGGGGGGGGGTGAAACCTCTCCACGTGGCCTGTTAGAAACTGGTTTCATGTGTCAAGCACATTATCCGTATAGCTAATTCCATTCTTTTCTCTACATACAGTAGCCCCGTGGCTTCTTTGGTGCTGACTGACAGTTCACAGCTGACTTCTGACGGTCAACATTTAGGTATATACAGTAGCCCCATGGCTTCTTTGGTGCCGACTGACAGTTCACAGCTGACTTCTGACAGTCAACATTTAGGTATATACAGTAGCCCCGTGGCTTCTTTGGTGCTGACTGACAGTTCACAGCTGACTTCTGACAATCAACATTTAGGTATATACAGTAGCCCCGTGGCTTCTTTGGTGCTGACTGACAGCTCACAGCTGACTTCTGACAGTCAACATTTAGGTATATACAGTAGCCCCGTGGCTTCTTTGGTGCTGACTGACAGTTCACAGCTGACTTCTGACAATCAACATTTAGGTATATACAGTACCCCCGTGGCTTCTTTGGTGCTGACTGACAGTTCACAGCTGACTTCTGACAATCAACATTTAGGTATATACAGTAACCCCGTGGCTTCTTTGGTGCTGACTGACAGTTCACAGCTGACTTCTGACAGTCAGCCCCGTGGCTTCTTTGGTGCCGACTGACAGTTCACAGCTGACTTCTGACAGTCAACATTTAGATATATACCTAAATTTTGACTGTCAGATGTGACAGCTGATAAACACACGTTTTTGCAGATTATATGGTTCGGCGTAGGGATACATAATTTAGTATGGTAACTTTTCAAAGCCGTCAGCTGTGAGCTGTCAGTCAGCACCAAAGAAGCCACGGGTCTACTGTAGTTAAACGAGATATAGTAATCATAAGTCATAGCTAGGGGAATTTTAAAGAGAATAATATACTGTAATTATAATTATTGAATAACATATCAGATTTTAGAGCGATAAAAATGAACATACAAATATTTACTTTCCGAGAAAAGAAAATAATTACTAATAGTTATTAAATTAATTTGTTTGCAAAAAAATAATATAATGGAGATTCCGCCTTTGAGTATTTTTATACCATACGGGTGTTCACTTAGGTCAAGGCGTCAGCTTAACATGATCTGGTTTTATAATGATGGGAAGGTCATAGTTATAATTTAGACAGGGAGTAAAGAGGTTTTTTTAAATAAGTATTTCACACTTTATAACCACGCAAACATTCTTTAAATTAAGCGGAAAAAAAATTGTATGATTATTAAATTAAATTAATTTAATGTATTAATTATTAGAAAATTACCATTTGGAGTTTAGTATTATTGTCTTTCAATTGTTTAAAAAATATATATATTATACATTAAGGTTAAATTATATTTTACGAGGCATATCAAAAGAATATAATAATATTACAATTCGCAACAATAAAACTCGTGAAATTTTTCAATTTAAATCCTTGGTGAAAACAACATTTTTTTATAAAGTTAAATTTACTTTCTTTCTTTAAAAAAAATACTCCATAGTATCAGCCTGTGATCGAGCTATACCGACCGGGCGGCCGCCGCAGTTACCAATGATAGTGCTAACATTTGCGAATAAAGGGTGTCATTTGTTCATCATGGTGAACCTTTCAGTTATCAATCTCAGTTTTCTAGACCACAGCCACTACTTATTTGAACAAAGTATCTCTTCATTAGTCCTCACGAGGAGAAGCTTGACCTCATTACAGACCCATTTCCTTACAGAAAAATTCTGAAAGCACCTGGTATCGAACCCGAGACCAGAAATCAGGGATCTCCGACAACTATACCACAGAGTTGATCGTTTACTCTTTTTTCTAAACAAACTAAAAATGGGACAAGTGTATTTTTTTGTGTGCATATTTTTATGTCGGGTCTCATGATCTGTTGTTAGTAAAGTATCCATAAATATAAGAAAGCTTGAAAAAAAAAAGTATTGCTATTACAATTTAAAGTCTATTTTAAGGGGGTAAAGGGAGGGTAGTGATTCAAATTGGTGACTAATTTTTTTTTTAATCCAAATGAATTTTTGGTCGAAAAAAGGGATGAAGATTCTGGATAATGGAGGCGGTTACATAATTATGAGTTAAATACCCTGTACTCATCACAGGACATTGCTAGGATAATCAACTCTCGTGGATTACGTTGGGCTGGACATGCCGCGTGAATGGGAGATTCTAGAACAGTGTTCGGGGGACTGGCTGGCAAACCCAATGGGAAGAGAGACCTTAAAGAAGACCTAGACGGTAGGATTAACATTGTAATGGACCTGATAGAGATATGGTGTAATGAGGTGGACTGGATATAACTAGCTCAAGATAGAGATAGGGTGTAATGAGGTGGACTGGATAGAACTAGCTCAAGAATAGAGATAGGGTGTAATGAGGGGGACTGGGTAGAACTAGCTCAAGATAAGGGTAGGGTGTAATGAGGTGGACTGGATAGAACTAGCTCAAGATAAGGATAGAGTGTTATGAGGTGGACTGGGCGGAACTAGCTCAAGATAAGGGTAGGGTGTAATGAGGTGGACTGGATAGAACTAGCTCAAGATAGGGATAGAGTGTTATGAGGTGGACTGGGTGGAACTAGCTCAAGATAAGGGTAGGGTGTAATGAGGTGGACTGGATAGAACTAGCTCAAGATAGATATAAGGTGTAATGAGGTGGCCTGGATAGCACTAGCTCAAGATAAGGGTAGGGTGTAATTAGGTGGACTGGGTAAAACTATTTCAAGATAAGGGTCGGATGCATAATTTTGTAGGTGTATCAATGAACTTTCGAGTGTACTGTGCCTCACAGTAAGTATGGGAAAAAACGTAATTGATGAAACTATTGGAATCATATGGGAAGACATTGCATTGCATCGCACCACGATGAATTGTACATCCAAATGTTTGATCGCGTACTGTTACATGGTGTCGGCACCTGAACATCTATCAAGTATCTGGAGGTTACTTTTATTCGTTGAACTTATGCACTTCTAGTCAAAGGATCTTAAGTAACTAACATTACCTTAAAATTAAATAAATCTCGTCAATTTAGAGTTCTCAAGTAGAAGGCGACAATATCTGTCATATATGGATACACACACACACATACGAATACAAAGTTGATGTGTGTACTTTACTGGACACCCTCAACACATACCCTTCCAATCCCTTCTCGCTTTATATTATTAATTATTACTACCCGTTCGGGCTATACGCACTTATGCCGGGATCACGATCAACTTAACGTTAACTTAACGTAACGTTCACTTAAAGTTAACTTTACGTATATGTGATCACGATTCACGTAACTTAACGTAACAACTCGAGCCAAACATCTTCATGCTCGAGTATGATCTGTGATCTGTACTAGTTATACAGTGATGATCTTTGAATGTTTACAGTTTTCAATCGATATGATAAATGTCTAGTACAACTTTTTTTAATATATAAATACAGCTTTCCTATTTTAGTTTAATTATTTTGTTTCAATGTCTGATCACTAAAACTTAAACTAAAGAGTAAACATTGGTCATAATACCAACAAATGAATTGATAAATATCCCTGTAGACGTCACTCGCATAATGATTGGCTGGCTAGTTCACGTGATACCCTTCAAGTAACGTTCACTTAAAGTAAAAAGACCTCCCAGGACATATCTTACGTTAAGTTAACTGTATCGTGATCGCTTCCATTTAAACACACGAGGAGAGCCTTTACGTTAGATTACGTTAAGTTGGTAATGATCCCGACATTATACCAATGTGTAATGGTAGAGTGATTGTGAGATGAAATGGAGGACCTACAGTCTAACGTGGGATCCGAACCACGGTGGAGGCCTGGCATTCCCCACATTCACAAGATGTCTTGTCAGAGGTGAAGGAAGGGTTTGGCGATCAGATAAATCTGTGCTGGGACCGAGGATTGAACTCCGGACCCCAGCACAGAAGTCCGACACCTTACCCCTAGACCGCCAGGTCATCAATCACTTTCTAAAAAACAGTTTAGTGCAATTGGATAGTTCTATTTAAAAGTTGATTTGACTTTAAAATATTCTTGTAATTTATTTAATACTGCTTGTCTCCATGATTTGACTAGTTTTTTTAAACCAAATAAATTGGTTGTCAAGCCTGTACAACAACTACACTATCCTTATGTCTATTTTTCTAGCAATAGTTCCTTAATACCTACTTCGGTGGCCGCATTGTCTAAGGCGTCACTTTCGCAATAGACAAGACATCCGTTGACAGGGCTATCGTGGTTCGAATCCAGTTTGGGTTTACCGAGGTTTCCCCCCAAATCTATATGGTTTCCCCCACTCTCCCTCTACGCAAATGCAAGTACACTTCCTATAAATCTGACCTTCTTAATCCATAACTCACTGGCGTAATTAGTACATAATATATGCGTGTAATCTGAGCTGGTAGTAAGACGCGGTGCTGAGAAAAGAAATGTGCCTACTGCCTTATTTATTTTGTATTAGTGGAGAAAGTAAAAAAATAATATTTTTTCCTCTTTTAAAACTATATCTGGTTATAGATTTAAAAGGGACGTAAGTTAAGATCCGTATTTTTACAATTATTAATGTTTTAACAAAAAAATCACTCGGTGAAATGAATAAAAAAATATTGCTTTAATACTTTTTTTTTAATTTAATTTTCCGCACACATAGTAACAACATCAACAGTTATTGAGTATGTATCTTAGTGATCGTAGAAAATAAAAATGACTTTCTCTTCCTTTAAAATGTTTATATTCAAGTGCCTCTGTACTTATGACAGATATTCAACAACTGTTGAGGTCATTTTGTTAAGAAAATTAAACTATATGTTTGTATAGAAGCAATATTTCCTTTATTTAAAAAAAAAAGTTTCGCTATAAAAACTACAAAAACACTTTAAGTTTTCTCGCGTCCCCTTCCATCCTTGCCTTAATATATATCACAAACAGGGAATTATTCGATTTTTGTCATATAAATAACACATGGCGTGAATATAATAGTTAAAGACTATATATTGAACACCAGAAAGCGGTTTTATCACATTCAGAGATTTAAAAAAAAAATCACGATACCTTGTTGGTCCTCAGGTAAGATTTACAGAAACAATAGAGCTTCATGTGGTAATCTGAAACGCAAGCGCTCTGGTCACCGTAAGTGGTTATCCGACTAACCACCCCCTCTACGGCGAAGGTGTCATCGCCCACCTGGTGCCGGACAGTGGCTTCAAACAGCGCGTCGCCAGGAGTCGTGCGGACCACCAGCACGTAGTCCACGATGGTGTGTTTCTGCTGAAGGTCAGACATGGGCGACTTGACAGTAGCATCCCGAACTTCTGACAGATTCAGCGACGAACATTCGCGATAAGGCTTCAATATTGTGTTCAGGTGATTCACAAGTACTTTGGCTGAGATTATCACCTGCGTGTCATTGATGTTCACACTCTTACTCTGTTGACACGTGCACCAATGTGAGGCAATACCCGCATCCTCACAAGTCCTGTCTTCAAATACAGGAAGGAACAAACTTATCCCTCTTGGAACAGTCACGAGAGAATTAAGTTCCCTTGTTCTTCTTTTTATTGAATTGTCTTGAAGAATTTGGAGATCTATAAGGTCTTTAAGTGTTGAATGGAGGTCAAATGGGGTTGTAAGTCGACGAGAATTTCTCCTCATATTTGTCAATGCTATAGAATACCTTTCTCGAAACCATTCTGGAAAACTAAAGAATAGGAAAGGCAGTCTTTCTTCTAACCGACCTTGATACGTTCCTCTAATTCCTCCCCACCTAATGCCATGATCACTCAAGAACACCAGGACAGTGTTGTTCAAGGAACCGCTAACAAATAACTCACGAAGAAAATCTTCATAAACCTTGTCACCAAACTTCGGGTAGTTTAGATTGTCATGTGTTAAACTCGAGCCCCAAAAAAAGGAAAAATGACGTTTTAAAGACATTGTCCTAACAAACTTCGAAACGTATCTTAAAAATACTTGTAACGTCATCTGTGAACCAATACACAATTTAGCATTTAGCCTCTTTGTGTGGCCTATCTCATCTTCGACCAACTTTTGATAAGGTCTCATGTAATAGTCCGTAGGTTGTCTGTCAAACCCTCTCTTCAGATAGTTAAATATCCCCATCCAAACAGCATCTTCGCCAAACGCTGTCCGAAAACCGATATCACTAAAGTTCTTCCAGATCCAAGGACATGAATCGAACACATCCTTTTCGTTTGACCAACATGTCCCGTTAAGTTCCTCTTCTTTGAGACCTGAAAGAACCGGCACCATATTGGGAAAGGTGTTGTCGCCAACCTTATTGTAACCCAACATTTCTATAGCCTTCAAGTTATTCAGAAAGTTGACCGTCTTAGGCATTTGACGATGCAGGTTGAGTCGGGAAACGGCATCAACGCCCAGGATCAATACGTTGACACTCTCTTGAACGTTGATCGAGTTCTCGTCGCACCTTTTCTCCACGCCGGGTTTCAAAGGTATGAAAGCGTGGTAGTCTGTATACACGTGGTGTCCTTCCACTTGACAAACCACCTTCACAAACTCTGTGTGAACAGGTTGTTCCAAGATGAAGGAGGTGCAGTTTTTAGCGAATCTAGAAGAAAAAATTACCGATGGTATTATTTTTTTTAAGTTTTATTAGCAAAACATGTTTTTGGCAAAAATAAATAAAATATTGCTTTAGTACAAACATAGAGTTTAATTTTCTTCACATGTTGATATCAACAGTTCTTGAATAGCTTTCATGAGAAAAATTTTAAGTTAAGAGAAAAAGTTGTCATTAAATTCCTGGACATTCTTGACAGATAAAAAACTTTTTGACATCGTAATGTGAATAAAAGAAAGCTCTTTGTTTGTGCTGAAGCAATATTTGATTTATTTTGACAAAAAAAAGGTTTTTTTTTGTAAAAACTGCTAAAATTCTGGTCTTTTCTGGTATTCCTTCCCCCCCCCCCCACCCCTTAATATCATATAGTATTAATCCGTTGAACCTATGCTGGTAATAAATACACTAGAAACCATTCAATTATTCTAATTATTTTTTTTAGCAAAAACAAAAATTTAATACTAATAGTTGTTTTTAAATTAAGAGGTAACTATTACTCTTTGCAAAAGGATACTAACAAGAATTTCTGTAAGCCTGGATCTTTTTCTATCAAACGTTTTGAAGTATTATGGCTATATAAACTCTGGTCACGACGTATTAGTTGTTGGACCAAGTTTCAGGTATGGTAAGTTAGTCTACTTAATATATCAATTTTTTGACCTTGAATACAGGATGAGAGAGAAAAAATCGTCAGATTTATCAGCTTCAAAGTCAGTGGATTAACAAGTTTGATTCAACATTTAAAACATGGAAAAAAAATTTTTTTTTTGTAAACATTTACTTTAACTAGTTAGTTGTCTAAAAATTACAAAAGGGGTAATCATATTAAGATGTTTGCTCAGTCATAAAGGGCTAAGCTAAAGTAATAACATTACGAATTATATAATTATTACTTTATGATTTTAGGTGAGAATCCAACAAATAATGAAAATTTTCCTAGGCTATTCTTTTTAAAAATATACTGTTGGTATTTTGAAAATAAACAATCAATCTTGAATCAGGAAACAAGGAAAAGCACTGAAAATGTTTTTCTATTATTTATCCAAGAAAACGCTAGTACAAATTGTCCATAACGTCCCTCGTTACCAACAAAATAAATTTCGCAGGACTATTTCCATGGAAGGTAAGGATTGGCTTTCTAGGATGGTTTATTCCTTTACAACTGAACAATTATACAAACATAGAGTCAGATGTTTGTACCTACGGAGGATAATATATTTGTGTAGTTTTGTAAGGGGATTAGGACCAACTGGACGACACAGAGGATGGTGAGCGGACTAGATAAAGAAAAAATATAGAGAAGAAAAGAACGTGATGTATAAGAGCGATGGAAGGAGAAATGATCCTGGACAGATAGCGTTGACGAGAGATTGTTCACAAACAACCTACCCGGCAAGCTGAAGGGGTCCCAGGATTAAATATTAAATAAAAAAGAATCAAATATATATATATATCCTAATTTGATGTTTAAAATGTTTAAAGTGGCCCCCTTTTTTTTTTGCTCGTGTCAATGTGGAAAGAAAGCTCAATTTTAGCGTAGGTTTACATTGTGACTTAACCTTTATAACGTGGAAAGGATCTATTGGCTACAAGCTACTAAGCTTTCAATAGAACTATGTTGAAAGTTAGACACTAATGTTGTGTCTTTTTCTCTGCCTGGATATAAACTAGTGAAGAAGGCAAGAGGATAAATTCCTGAACAGATGCAAAGAGGTTGGATTTTATTTTCAGTTTGTTTTACCCTTTTTTTAAAAATAATAATGTTGGTACATTTATTGAAAATGGGCATTTTAACTGGTTGTCGTTGCCCATCAACCCCTTATCCATTATCTATATGCCAATCTGTCAGGATAGCTTATCAAATGGAGGGGGGGGGNGGGTTGTCAGGTAAGAGTCAAACTCGTTGTGCTGATGGATTTATTGTAGACTTAAGCACATAATGTGATGTAGATAGTTAATTGGTAAGATACTACGAAAGTTATAGCTCACGTCAGTCATGCTAACAAACAGTCCTTGAATACGTCTCTATCGGTGAACTACTCCACCTGATCCTGAACAAAAACTACAAAAGTCTTACCTTAATGGTCCTCAACAGTCAAAAACCTCTCAACTCTGTACAAAGGCTCTCCAAAAACAAGAACCCCTTGTCCTTGTTTCTCGCCTACTTATAACTTTAAAAATGTGTCATGCTTACTGAGGTTTTGCTAAATGTATCATTATTAGAACCGCGTCTTACTACCCGTTCGAGCTATACACACTTACGCTAATGTGTAATAGTAGTGTGATTGTGATATGAAATGGAGGACCTATAGTTTACCGTGGGATCCGAACCACGGCGGAGGCCTGGCATTCCACACATTCACAAGTTGTGATTAATACACGTATTATCAGAGTTGAAGGAAGGGTTTAGTAATCAGATAAATCTGTGCCGGGAGCGAGGATTGAACCCCGGACCCCCAGCACAGAAGTCCGACACTCGTACCCCTAGACCACCAGGTCACCCTGCAAAATGTAATTTACTGTTATGTAACTATACACAAGCAAAACTGTCTTTCAAAACATACGTGTAAACTTATTATGGACTGTTCTGAATAGCTTGGCTTACTCAGGCTTTCTTTATTACGAGGGAACTTTATCTCTTATGTTACATACCTATGTGTCAATGTTACTAGTCACTGACATATGTCATGACAACGTTTTAGTTTTGGTCTCAGATAGCCATGACATAAGAGCACATAGCTACAGTCTAATTTTTCATTGAAGTTATTTTAGAAAATACATAGAAATAAGTGGCCAGAATTGATAATATTTTAATATATTAATTGTGTTGTTTTATATGTATTTATATATGTATTAACATTTAGAGCTTAAGACCCCATTACATTACATTCCCCCATGATGAAACTTGATAGAATGAAACCTAGGTCGGGGGAATTGGGCGGTAACTATCGATTATATTCAAAAGGCAGCCATTACATTTTTATCCAATGGCAGCAATGTAAAGTGTGAACTGAGGTTTTTCTTTTCATTGTAAAAGCCATTTCTCAAGCTATCGCGATAAATTAGACTATTTTAGCACCAATCCCTTACGCCACTTTATTTTCGCGGACTCTCCAGAAAGGCTGGTAACAGCAGTCGAGCTGGGTGACGTCAGACACGTTGTAGTAGGGCAGGGCGGACTCTATGACGAACAACGCCGTGAGGTTACTACCCACGAGAGGCGGTGGACGTCCGTTGGCGCAGTTGGGCGGCTCCTCTCTGTAGATGAACCTCTGCACGTGACGGTCAAATGGGTCCATGGCTGGGATGCGACAGCCTCGGGAGTTCACCAAGAAACCGGTGTCGATCGGAAGTGGCGTCGATGGATCTAGGCAATTAAACAAATACGTCAACTTTACAGTTACCAACTTCGGTGTCCGCGTGGTCTGACGCGCTACTCTCGCAGTAGACTAGACTGCCGACTACGGGGACGTTCGAATCTCGGTCGGGTGTAATGAGGGTGATTTATCCGAATTGATTTTCCACTCTCCCTCAACACAAATGCGGATACACTTCCTCTAAATATAAATTTCTTAGTCCCTGTAAAACCATTCGCGTAATTGTTACATGAGCGTATAAAACCGAATAGGTAGTAAGACGCGGCGCTAAAAATAAAATTTCAATATTATAAAGTTTCAGTTCTTGATTTTTTTTTTGTTATAATATCAAAATTTATTAATTTTAGGGAAAAGTTAAGCTAGTCTAGTCTGCTTTGTCGGTTACGATGAAGTAGGGTTTTGAATATTGTTTAGAGGAGTTCCCCCTCCTCCTAAATGAACATTTATCACATGGTATATTTCCACGCAAAGGTGGGTATATTTCTAATAACATTTACCCTGCTCATCTCTACCCTATTAGTGTAATTAAACACAGATAACCCAAACGGGTAGATAGATACGGCGCATACATAAAAACAAATGGGGATAAGAACTATTCATTTGCGATCATTTAAGAAAATTGAACAGAAATTAAATGAAGTTTAAACTTCAAAGAGAATTAAAATCTTCAAGTGAATACTATTGTTTTAATTTTGGAGCTAGCTTGATATTAATTTAAAAGGTAATAATAGTTTTTGACAAACAAAATAACATTGACATTAAACGTACTGGTAGGACCATCCCAATATAGAAAGGGTGCGGCAGTCGTGGGAAAATCAATCAATTCATAAATAATTAATCCTTCTCGAAGTAATTAAATATTTTTACTTTCTCTCGACCCCCTCGGAAAGAGAGATATTGTGATCGATTTTAATAAAAGTCGACGTTTTATGACCCCTTGAAACCGAAAAAGTAGTTTTCGTGATGCCTTCTGTATGGCTGTCTGTCTGTCCATATATCCGTATCTTGGCCTAGAGCCGAAACTAGTTTACCAATAGGGCTAAAACTTGATATGTAGGGTTTTAATAAGCCAGCCCTGCGCAATTTTTGAAATTAGATATTCAACCTTAAAATCAAGGGTAGTTTATTAAAAGGCAAAAAAAGGGGGAGGGGGGCGGGAATATATAGATAAAAACTATTTTGAGTCTACTGAGGTACTCACGAAAACCATGAAAAATAAGAATTTTGCATAAAATATAACCTAACCTAATCTAACTGCTTTTTTATTTGTTTTCATCATTAACGAGCTTCTTTTTTTTGCCAACGTTTAAAAAAAACAATTGTTTGTTTCAATTTTTTTACAATCATAACTTCATTTTTTTTCTAAATAGACCCTGGCGCCCAGCTTTCCCAGGGCCCAGTTCGCAAACGTCAAGTTGGGCGCGCCCGTTTGGCGGTGCCTAGTTGTCCGGATCCAGATGTACCCTGGGTAAAGTTCCGTCGCGCCAGAGCGTCGAATAGTCTACATACAGGCGACCGAACCTGGATGTCATGTCTCTCCCGATCAGTAATGTCATACGATTAAAAAAAATTACTTCAGATTAGTGTGGGACCGGATTAAAAAAAAGGAGGAGCTGTTTTTCAATAATCCCGTTCCTAAGTTCTCCAGCGAACATTTATCAGTTTTTAAATATGTATAGTATATTATATATGTGTGTGTGTGTGTGTGTGTGTGTGTGTGTGTGTGTGTGTGTGTGTGTGTGTGTG
>CABFOW010001026.1:161021-178864 GCA_902141385.1 Timema californicum
CGTGGTTCGGATTCCACGTTAAACTGTAGGTCCTCCATTTCATCTCACAATCACCCTACCATTACACATTAGCTTAAGTGCGTATAACCCGAACGGGTAGTAAGACGCGGTGCCAATAATAATAATAATAATACACTGAAGTATATGGAAGTTTTTAGTATCTATCAGATAGCACCCACTCGTATAGTTATAGAAGACGGTGGGGTGTTACAAATGGCTAACAACGCGTGACGTTACAATCTTCAGCCCGTAGTGCAAACCGATCGTCAGATTTGGCTCTTGGGATGAAAAAAAAAAAGTTGAACCACCCTGCCTTATATTCTCTCTACCATGGTTTAAAGTGTACCTATAATATGTTATCACTAGGGAACGAATTCTTAGGCACCAAACATTTTTTAAATAGACAGGCAAACAGGCATCAAAAATATAGTATTTAGGCACTAAAATAGGCAATTAAGTAAAAAAAAGCACACAATAGGATACGTAAAATTGATTTCACTACCTATTATATTACCTACAACCAATTCAGATTGCTGGGTCTTTTTAGCAGCAAGTTTCACTACTCGTTCGAGCTATATGCATACGTTGTGCTAGTTACCCTAATGTTTTAGGGGCTGTGAAGGTGGAATTTAAAGGAAGTGTATTCATTCGTGTGGAGGGAGAGCGAAAAACCACATAATAAAATCATCTTAAGTATACCCGTCCGAGATTCGAATCTCAATCTCCCTTCATCGGCAGTATAGTCTACTGCGTGAGTGATGCCTTAGACCAGTCGGTCACATGCTGTTGTTATTATTATTAGCACCGCTTCTTACCACCCGTTCGGGTTCTACGAACTTACGCTACTGTGTAATGGTAGGGTGATTGTGAGATTAAATGGAGGACCTACAGTTTAACGTGGGATCCGAACCACGGTGGAGGCCTGACATTCCCCACATCCACAAGTTGTGATTAATACACGTCTTGTCAGAGGTGAAGGAAGGGTTTGGTAATTAGATAAATCTGTGCCGGGACCGAGGATTGAACCTTGACCCCTAGTAAAGAAGTCCGACATCTTACTCCTAGACCACCAGATCACCCTACACATGGTATTAATCAGTAAATAATTTTCTAAATTTTCAGCATTGAAATATTTTTTCTGATATAATGTTATGTTTAACGATCAAATAAAATGAAAGGAAAATAGGTAAAATCCGGTATATACTTATATTGTAAACCAAATGATTCAATCATATATACGAGGCACTTCCAGAAAGTAAGAGTACTCGATTTTTCTATTTTAAAAATAAAATTGTATTTAAAACAAAATTACAGGATTTTGTTGGTATGTATGTCAGTTGTTTCTCCACGTAGTCACCTTCCCGTTCTATGCAGGTTGTGAGTCGTGGCACAAACTTTTTGATGCCCTCCTCAAATAATTTTCCCGCCATCTCCTTCTTCCAGTTCAGGACATCTGGTTTCACCTCCTCGTCAGTTGAAAAAAAAATTCCACCCATGTGAGTCTTGAGGGAGGTGAAAATATGAAAGTCTGAAGGCGCCAAGTCAGGGAAGTATGCGATGTGGTTCAAAATGTCCCAACCGAATGAGTCCAAAAGCGCCTTAGTGGCGTTGGCCGCGTGTAGGCGGGCGTTGTCGTGCAACAAGTGCACTCCCTTCATCAACATTCCCCTTCGTTTGTGTTGAATTTCTCTCTTGAGCTTTTTTAGGGTCTCACAGTATCGTGCTGCATTAGTCGTCTCCCCCTCAGGCAGAAATTCAATCAAAATGATCCCTTTTCAGTCCCAAAACATAGTGGCCATGATTTTTTTTTTTGCCCGAAATTGAGGTTTTGAATTTTTTGGCAGATAGGGAACTGGTGTGCCGCCACTGTGATGACTGTCTTTTTGTCTCAGGAGTGTAATGAGCCACCCAGGTTTCATCTTCAGTCACAATCGAGCTCAGAAAATTCTCACCTTCCAATTCAAATCACTCAAGGAACTAGCGAGCACTAGCGACCCGATTCACTTTGTGCTACTCTGTCAGTTGTTTTGGGACCCAACTTGCACACAGTTTTTAGAATCCCAGCGTTTCTGTAATTGTTTCGTGTAAGAGAGATCTGGAGAGTTGTGGAAACATCGCAGAAATTTCATCCACTGTCAATCGGCGGTCTTCAAGAACAGTTCTCTCGATTTTTTGCACCAATGCATCGGTCAAAATGGAAGGTCTTCCACACCTCTGATCGTCATGAGCATTCGTGCTGCCTTCATTAAACTCACGAGACCCCTTATACACGTTAGTTTGGTTCATAACACCTTCGCCATAAACAGTTTTGATCCGTGAAAACATTTCAATCGATGTTTTTCCTTCAGCGAGAAGGAACCTGATGACAGCACGCACCTCGCACTTGGCGGGATTTCTTATCGACATACTTCATACAAACGGGCACTACAAGGCGAGTTTTCATACTAACGAGGTCCGCCTGTGCTCGTTGTGTTCAGAAGAACCCCCACTACAACTCAGTGTTGCCAACCTTGGGGAAAAATTTCTCACAGCACGAGAGGGCAACCGGTACCCTTACTTTCTGGACGTTCCTCATATATACCCAGACGTCCTAAAAACAGCCCAAATAGCTCCCATTTACATAATAATCATGGTGCAGTAGAATGGTTAATAATTACCGGCCAATTTTATTGCTAAGTTTTCTTAGTGAAATATTTGTGCGGGTAGTAAAAAAACTTTTGAATTACCTTGAAAGCAAATCCCTATTGTATTGACATCAATACGAATTACGCCCTTCCTCGAACAACCAATGCAGTCATATCGTTAATTAGTGAAATACAAAAATCAATTGAGATAGGTAAATACGCTGCAGCTATATTTGTTGACTTAAGCAACTCTTTGACATCGTAGATCATGATTTTTTTAAACTCTGTTTTATGGGGATAAGAGAATTATGACACAAGGCAACAGGCCTTGAACACCAGAGAATATACATCAACAATATGGAGGAGAGAATATTAGAAAACCACAAAGAAAGTCACACGTGGAAAACCACGCTCAGTGTATCCGGCCCAAATTTTGAAACCCGGCCTTCCTATCTATCAAGAAAGATCATAGAAAAAGGTACCGACCCTGTGATGTTGAGGTCGCTGCACCTGGCTACGAGTCTACGTGCTCCGGGTTCTATTATCGGCTGGTACCTTGGGTATAATTCCGTTTAGGGGATTCGTCCCAACGTCACCATGGGTTTGTTAACTAGGCTTAAGTTAGGTTAATATTCACACCGGCTCCACAACGTCAGAAAAACTATCATCCCATAGTCTCGTTGCGGCTTCGAAGTATGAATAACCTGAATAGGCATACCTTGGCCAAAGATCTGTGCCACCAGAGTGGCTAATCATCGAATTTAAAACTGTGGTTAGAAAAGATGTGCAATTATATGATAAGTTATATTATTTATATTCAGATAAATATTTAATTAATAAAATAGATCGAAAAAAGATTAAGAAAACTATAAAAAGAATTAACTCTGAGATGTTCCTCTGAAACTGATTTTGAACTTTAACAAGTAAAATGTCTTCCCATTGTAATTAAGAAAAACTCTATGTTTTGAGAAAGTGTTACCGACATGATCACATAGCAACCAATTACATGGAAAAACCTTAATTAGAACTAAACTTATCATATCTTTGGACAAATAACTAGATTAGATGACCAATAATTATTATTGTTTCATATTAAAATATGTTAACTCATACAAAAACTACTTGATCACTTTCAAAGTTCAAGAGTTTGAGTTTTACCAGTCACGATAACATGAGATGGCTGCATTTAAATAAAGGGAGAGACAAGGAGACAAGGTTGTTTTAGCTCTACGATGGCGCGGATAGCAGCAGCAGTGTTTCTGGTGACAGTTGTCCATGGAGTCTTGGCCAGCAACTACTCCTTCCCTGAGGACTTCTTGTTCGGGGCAGCCACCGCGGCTTACCAGGTGGAGGGAGCCTGGAATGAGAGCGGTAAGATATTTCAACCGACACCTGTTCATTATTGTAAGGGTCAGCAACTGTAAACATATCAGGTGGAAGTAATGAAAGTGGTAAGATGTTTCAACTGACACCTGGTCATTCTTGTAAGGGTCAGCAACTGTAAACATATCAGGTGGAAGTAATAAAAGTGGTAAGATGTTTCAACCGACACCTGGTCATTCTTGTAAGCGTCATTACCTGGAAACATATCAGGTGGAAGTAATGAAAGTGGTAAGATATTTCAACTGACACCTGGACATTCTTGTAAGCGTCATTACCTGGAAACATATCAGGTGGAAGTAATGAAAGTGGTAAGATATTTCAACTGACACCTGGTCATTCTTGTAAGCGTCATTACCTGGAAACATATCAGGTGGAAGTAATGAAAGTGGTAAGATGTTTCAACTGACACCTGGTCATCCTTGTAAGGGTCATTAACTGGAAACATATCAAATGGAAGTAATGAAATACATAAGATAGTTCAACCAGTTCAACCAATAACTGGTAATTATTGTAAGAGTCTGAAACCCCTCCTTGAACTAATTTAGAATACATGACTTTGTACTGTGTCTAATTAGTTCTTCTTATTCACTGGTGTTGGTTTACCTTGCTTGTATGAGCTTTTTGTACCAGCTATGGTTAGTTAATTATTTTTATTTTAATAAACGAGCTTTCATTCCTCGTCACTTACGCCCATCTACAAACGGCCAATACATTGGTAACAAATGAATAAGAAGAGTGGGTGAAAAAAATAACAATTTTTGACATGATTCTTCGGTACAAAGCAAATTGGATTGGACACATCCTTAGGAGAAACATTCTTCTGCACGATGTAATAAAAGGAAAGGTTGAAGGAAAGAGGAGCTTAGGAAGAATGATTCAAATATTAGATTAATTGAAGGAAAGAAGAAAATTCCGGGAGCTGAAAGAAGAGGAAGAGACCAGGGCCTATTGGTGATATAAGTTCACTGACAAAAGGAATGGACCTATCGTAAAACAGAACACCTGATTATTATTATTATTATTATAGTAATAATAATAATAAGTTAAATTGTAGGGGCATCAGATTCACATGTTTCATAAATCACATGAATATCTGATGATACATTTACAATCATTCGGCTTTAAAGGATAAAAATCACCATATATTAGCCAGTCCTGCCGTAGGTATTATAATTATGATATATTAGGTCAATAGCTATGGTATGTGCTCTAGTTCAATAGTGATTCCATTCTGTGATGTTTGGTTTGAATGTAGGTAAAGGTGAGAGCATTTGGGACCGCTTAGCACACCAGCACCCGGAATGGATGACTAGTGGAAATGGTGACGTGGCAGATGATTCTTACCACAAGTACAAGGAAGATGTCCAAGCTTTGGTCAACATTAGTGTAAGTGAGAGTCCCATATTATGTTAATTATTTAGATTTTCACTGACTTGTCAAATGCCCCGAGCACGGGACACAAAACTTGGTACTGTTGGCCAGGTGTTCCAATGATATACTATTGAACAATGTGGAATCATCTAAAGCTCCAAACTTGGATATGTGAGCGTGTGAGCTCTTCTAATATATCTAATAGTATAATAGCCAGACACATACATTTATTAAATTGAAAATCACATTTCTTTCCGTTTCTTTTATATTTATTTTTTATGAAACAGAATGAAAATAACATTTATTGGGATCTAGTTTATTTTAAACGCTATATTTGTTCTGTACAATTTGCAGGGGGTGGGGGGTTGACCACTCGTACGATTTTGACTGTGTTTCGTTTGATCCAATTAGTCAATACCCTCACATTATCATAAATACTTGGAATTAAATGAATATTGGAGAGTGATTGTGAACATACCACGGGTCCTACGGCCATCTTCATATTCAGGCTTTGTGGAACTGGCCCTTAATCTTAAAGAGTGGTATGAAGTTATCCCAAAGGCCCTAGTTAATAACCTGATTTTCCAGTGGATGTGTTACTGCTAGTTCAATAAATCAGGTTAATATAATTAATCACCGGATGTTATGTATAATAGCCAGCACCCTCTGGTTTAAGTGAGTCTCACGTTTGTGCAGGTTTGAACCTATTGCCTGTTGTGCTTATCAATTAAGGTCCATCTTTTATTGAGTGCAGATATGTGGTGTTATCTTGAAGTTGAATCTGTTATTTGACCTAACCTAACCTAAAGTAACCTACCTTAATCAACCTAACCTAAACTAGTATAACCTAGACTAACTTGACCTAGCTTAACCCAAACTAACCTAGCCTAAAGTAACCTACCTAATCTAACATAACCTATATTAACCTAGCCTAACATATCCTAACCTAATCTAAACTAGCCTTCAGAATATTATAATATATCACTTCAACCGAACAGGTTTTGTTGTTATGTAAAATAACCTGTTAAAATTATAATATTGCATGTATTTAATCAAATTAACCACTAATATTGGTTACTTTGGAAAATATCCGGTCATTATACATAATAAATTAAATATTACCATAATGGAAACATATATATATAAATCAAATGAAAAATATTATTTCAGCCAATTTTGTAAAATGTGTCTAATATAATAACCTATTTGTAAAATAGTGCATTTTTTAGTTTAATCGTTACTAAACATCTTTGATCTTAGAAATATGTTTTTAATCTATAAAGAATCTATAAAATAATCTTAAATTTAATATATAATTTTTTAAATTGGCATCTTTTGGTTATATTAATGATGAAATATTTTATAAAAATTTCAATACATTCGAGCATAGATGTGAACAAAACTAAAACTAACATTAAAATAACCCACCTAGGTGGCCGCATAATCTAAGGCGTGACTCTCGCAGCCAAATAGAAGGCGTATGATGGTAGAGATTGAGGTTATAGCGTCGGTCAGGTGTACTGAGGCTAATTTTTACCAAAACAGTTTTAATTCCTCTCTACACACAAATGGTGGTATCGATCTTCTAAATATAACTTTCCTCATCCGTAAAACCATCAGTGTAATTAGTACATAAACGTATAACTCAAACGGGTAGTAATAAGTGGTGATAAAAAAAACTGTGAGTTATATAACAGCTTTTATTTTAGAATGTATTATGCAATCACCACAACACATTCCAGGAAACTTGGTTAATTTATTAAATATTTCCCTGGGAAATATGCAATTTTGAAGTGTGATATATACCTAGATACAAAATATAAATATTTTAAAAACTATTTAATACCATGAATTGTTTCCAGGCAAAAGTGTACCGTTTTTCCATTTCTTGGCCTCGAATTATGCCAACCGGGGATATCACTTCTCTGAATCAGGCTGGCATTGACCACTATAACAATGTCATCAATGAACTGTTGGATAATGACATTCAACCTCTGGTAAGTACATTGTGAATTGTGAAACTTTATGTTTATTGTCTATAATCACTTCTTGAAATCAGGCTGGCATTGACTACTATAACAATGTCATCAATGAACTGTTGGATAACGTCATTCAACCGTTGGTAAGTACATTGTGAATTGTGAAACTTTATGTTTATTGTATATAATCACTTCTCGGAATCAGGCTGGCATTGACTACTATAACAATGTCATCAATGAACTGTTGGATAATTACATTCAACCCCTGGTAGGTAAATTGTGAATTGTGAAACTTTATGTTTATTGTATACAATCACTTCTCGGAATCAGGCTGGCATTGACCACTATAACAATGTAATCTATGAACTGTTGGATAACGTCATTCAACCGTTGGTAAGTATATTGTGAATTGTGAAACTTTATGTTTATTGTATATAGTCACTTCTCGGAATCAAGCCGAAATTGTCTACTATACAATGTAATCTATGAACTGTTGGATAACGTCATTCAACCTTTGGTAAGTACATTGTGAATTGTGAAACTTTATGTTTATTGTATATAATATTGGTTAAATATGTTAATATATTTGACTTCAACTTATTTCAGGTGACCATGTATCACTGGGATCTTCCTCAACATCTCCAGGATCTGGGAGGTTGGGTCAACCCTATCCTCGTCGAATATTTTGAGGACTACGCCAGAGTGCTATTCACGGAGTTCGGAGACAGGGTACGTCAGTCTAAATCTTCTGACTGCTTCAGTATAATAGGACTCAGTACTCCTTGACAAAACAAATATGGAAACTATTATCATATCTATTTTACTGTATATAGTTATCACCTTCATTGTGTCTTAATGACACTGGCTGTTTTGCTCCAGTAACAAACGTTGTCAAATAAATTCATGGAGCTCATATAGAGTGATGACTGATTAGATATGGAAGAGAAGTAACCAGCCAACATGTTTATAACTCATAATATTAACGCTGATGGTTGATTGTATAAACAATATTAATGTAGAATCTACAGTATTATTGAATACGTACAGTTATAAACATTTTATATTAAAAGAGTGGTGTCGACAAACACTGAGTTGGTTTTATACCTCCTTCTCCAAATGGAATACTAAAAATGCATCCTTCGTTTAGGTTGAGCTTTTCTTATAATTCTATGAGTTTATTAATAAGTCACACCATGTATAGGTGTGCTCAGGGTGTTTCTTATGGTGGTACCGGTCGGAAGATGAAGCGGGTGAGATAAACGCACCCCCACCCCCAAACTATTTTTATTTTTTACATTAATTATAATGAATTTAAAACAAGAAGGAATCAATGTTTTATTCTTACAATATTACTATTATTTGAAAATATACATTCTCAATTACCTACAATACCATCCACCATCAGAAGGGTACTATATTTTTAATCTCGTCAATAATGTCATCCACGTCCGTAACCCCAACCAACCTTTGATCGAAAATTGAGATATCATGATGTAATGTGGCAGGATCTCGAGTCTACATTAACCAATGCCCTTGGAATATTCGTTGAAGCTTTTTCTTAAAAAAAAAAAAAGTACGGAACTTCACACGGATTTTCTCGCTCTATTGTTTGAAAGTTGATAAATGTACTCAAAACTCGTAATATATGTGAAATGAAATAATATACACTAGTAAGCCCTAACATAAATTGCACTATACTTATATAAAGTTTTAAGGAAAAATAACATAAACTTTTAGAGATTTACTTAATATATTTAATTACTCTTTGGCATTGGAGAATTATTGCGTTAAAACTTAAGTAGTATCTCTTTACAACTAAAGCTCACAAAATTGTATTAATATATTTGCCATATCTCAGAGACTGTTGGATTTATAAAAACACGAATTTTAATAATAATCGTTAATCGATTTTGAGAAGATCGATTTTTTCTCTTTTCGCCCTTTCTTAAATTACTCTTAATTTTAAGTTTAAACAGATACACAGACAGACGTAATTGCAAAGACCACTTTTTAGGGTTTGGGGGAGGAGGGGGGGTTGAGACGTCGATATCCGTCAACATTTCAGGTTAGATTTTCTTTCATAGTCGCAATACTTTTTTTTTTAACTTTGTATTTGAAAAGTTTATATATATATATATATATATATTTACGTTTAGCTTGAAAGTTATTGGTTTTATAAAAATATGCTTCTTATAAATTATCTGTATTATAAAGAGTCCTACATATTTGTAACAATAAATAATTTTATATCTCAACAAGTTTAGAAGATATTATAAAAAAATATAATTAACGCATCAGACCGGAGCCATTTTTAAGGCAACCTTTTTTTTTTTATTTTGGCAAAAAAAAAGTTATGACATAATATCTTCAAACATAATGCCATTAAACTGCGTTCCCTTCACTGCCACCTTAAGACTTTAATTTCATACAGTTAAAATATGATAAAATGATTTTAAGTTTAATATTACAAAAACTTGAAATATCTTCTTCTATTTTTTTAAGGTAAGTGTACTACCTTCTAGTGTAAACGGAGTGTACTTATTCTGAATGTTATGTCGTATTGTAATTGCTCACAGCGCGACGCTACGAGTGTAATTGCTACCTCTTTCAGGTGAAATGGTGGCTCACGTTCAACGAGCCGTTAGTTTTCTCGTACGGTTACTCCATTGCGGCTGCGTTTGCACCGTCGGTAGACGCTCCAGGCGTGGGCAACTATCTGGCCAGTGCCACTATTCTCAAAGCCCATGCGAGAGCCTATCATCTGTACGATGACGAGTTCCGCGCTAAGCAGAACGGTGAGTTTCCTGAACCGTAACCTGATTTCGGTAGTAAGAGCAGTATCTGGTGGTCACTAAAGTTACTAAAACAATGTTTAATACAAGCATACATTAAGTAATGAACTATCACTTATAATATATATTTTTGAAACCTATAAAATAACACACATAATGAAGTGAGGATAATATCAATGCAGATGGTAAGGTCTAGTAAAGCTATAGAGATGATGGAGTAAGCTGAGTAAAGTACAGATCGTAAAATATCTTGGTAGCATGATTGAGGTGAAAGGTGGGAGTTGTGAGGAACAAATGAAAAGCGTATAGCGGAGAGTGTTGATCAATAGGTGTGTAAGAAGCCTGCTATGGGGAAGTGCCCTTTAAGTGTCACAAAGTGCTGTACAGGGTTTACTTTGTACCCATTGTCACAAGAATACGCAGCAGAAACATGAACGTTGAATGTAAGAAATACTAGGAAAGTGGAGGCCATGATAATGACGTTTTTGAAGAGTATATTAGCTGTCATGAGGAGAATATTAGATAGTAGAGGAAGCAAGCCTGAGATGGTATGAGCATGTAATGAGGATGTTGGAGTACATGAGATAGTAAAGGAAGTAAGAATGAGATGGTAAGGACATGTAATGAGATGTTAGAGTACATGAGATAGTAGAGGACCAAGACTGTGATGGTATGGACATGTAATGAGAGTGTTGGAGTACATAAAATAGTAAAGGAAGAAAGAATGAGATGGTAAGTACATGTAATGAGGATGTTGGAGTACATAAGATAGTAGAGGAAGCAAGACTGAAATGGTAAGTAAATGTAATGAGGATGTTGGAGTACATAAGATAGTAGAGAAAGCAAGACTGAAATGGTAAAGTAAATGTAATGAGGATGTTGGAGTACATGAGATAGTAGAGGAAGCAATACTGAGATGATATGGGCATGTAATGAGAATGTAAAAGAGAGGACGCCAAAGAAAATGATGGAAACAAAGTATGAGGAAAAAAGACTGCATTGCAGGGCAAGAAAGAGATGGAAAGAAACAATAGAAAGTGTGCAATTGAGGGGAGAAGAATTGAAGCAAATAATTGAGGAAGAGCTGTGGGAAAATAGAGGAAGATAGAAGCGTTTTACGAAACTGAACCGGTGACAGACTGGAGACAGTTAATGATGATTATTATGATTATGATGATGGTGATAAATGTTAAAGTTACTAGATATACTTTCATATAGCATACGTAATATCATGTGATGCTTTGTTAGAGTATCGATAGTAATTAAGTCGGTGACCTGGTGGTCTAGGGGTAAGATGTCAGACTTCACAGATTTAGCTGATTACCAAACCTTCCTTCACCTCTGACAAGACATCTTGTGAATGTGGGGAATTCCAGGCCTCCACCGTGGTTCGGATTCCACGTTAAACTGATAGGTCCTTCATTTCATCTCACAATCACGCTACACATTAGCGTAAGTGCGTATAACCCGAACGGGTAGTAAGACGCGGTGCCAATAATAATAATGATAGTAATTAAATAGTAGTAATAGTATGAATACAAATAAGTTCGTATTTTCAAAACTTTCCTTTGATCCTTTCTACCAGTAATAATCAAAAAGGAACAATTCTTAACTGTAACAATTAAGAAGGTTGTTTGCGTGTTGGCTGCTGTAGACAAATGTAAAGCGCTACATATTTATTAAGTATTGAGCTTAAGCAAATAACTCAGAAAAGTACACTTACAAAATCAATAACCCTAATAAAAACCCTGACTTATACCCACTTAAATTCAACCTACCAAATACTGGAAGGTAATCCCTGGCTCTCTACTTTACGCGGTTTGGATTAACCCAACCTAACATAGCCATATACAGCATAACACCTGGCTTATATATGTTAGGTTGGAACTATGATTAAATTTGGTACTTTCAAGTGGGTATAATTTAGAATATTTATGATATCATGATTATTTAAGTAGTTTCTGAAGTATTACTATTTTTATTTGATTCATTCAACATTCATAAACGTCCGATTAATAGTCGTAGAAATTCAATATTTGTATTTTGAATATGTTTGTTTCTCTAAAAAAAAAGTCATAATTTGTACGATTTAAGGCTTTGATTTAAACTCCGAATTTATTTCTCAGTTATAAATATTTTTGGGACAAGGTTATATTTATTTAAAATTCATTAATCACCTTTTTTGAACTGCCTAAATGGAGTTAAGCTTCAAAATAATATCCAGTTTTATTCTTTTGTTAAATTTTAAAGCGTAAAAAAAAGGTGCACAAGTTTAATCTTTCAACAGAGTAACAACATTTTATTAATCTGTAAATCTATCTTGAGATCTCAGTAGTGTCATTAGTGTAGAACTACGTATAGCTCGGTGTATTGCTCCCGCGTGTTCCTCTAACTATTGTTCTACTCTCCTGTTTAACTCAGGTCGAGTCAGCATCACCCTCAACTGCGACTGGTCAGCACCCAAGACTGATTCAGACGAGGACAAAGCTGCAGCATTGAGGGCTAATCAGTTTACGGTGAGAAAATATCCTCTTTTTATGTGATTTCGGGCTTGAGATGACCGGGAATGATACTATTCATTCACGACCTAAGTTTACCTTGATGACAGATCAAAATGTTACTATAAGTAGTCCCTAATATATCACTACGCCAACAGCTGACATCTATCACTTTGGATGACTGTAATGAAAACAGATGGTAATATATTAATGTGATAGCTGACCACAGTAATTTAGGCCAATATTATTTATATATTTATTTGAGGACGGACACAAAGATTATTTATAGTTTCATTCCACTTAAAAAAATATTCACAACACTTTCACAAAAAAACTTCTAACGAACATAGCTTCAAAATGGCGACTGACGAATTTAAACCATATGATTGAACATTACGGTAAACAAGCTTTTTACAATGATGCAGACACGCAGTTGATGAAAAAATGTTATTCAGTTAAATATTTCAAAAAATTTCTTCAACTGGTGATATCAACAGTTGTTGAATATCTGTAATGAAAATAGCGACATTAGATGAGAAACCTTTTAAATCAAGAGAAAAAGTTGTCATTAAATTCGAGGACACCCTTGACAGATATTCAAGACCTGTTGAGAGAACTATGTGAAGACATTTTTTCAAAAAAGAGTTTTGACACAATAACTTCAAACATAGTCCCATTAACTTGCATTCCCTTCATTCCCCACTTAAGATTTTAATTCCATACGTAAAACATGACAAAAACCTTTTAACTTAAATACGATTAATACATGAAATAGTTTCTTCTTTATTTTCACCACATCTTAAGAACCGTCGTAGCTATTTGCATTTATTTACTATTTACACTAAAAGTGTATGTAAGTAGAAATTAAAATTTAAAGGACATGCACCAGATTTTCTTGGAAGGAATTTAAAAAATAGTTTATAGAAAACCACCCTTATTAAACAAAAATCAATTTCCTACCTGATTGTCACTGGCAAACAAGACAGACGCTATGTATCGTACGTTTACCAGTAAATATATATAAACAACTTTTACTTGAAAACTTGAATGTTCTTTTGTTACTTCTTTGTCGCGAAATGTATGAGGACAACTAATTTGATTGTTAACATAATATTTCATTGTTGGTTTCAGCTGGGTATTTACGCCCACCCCATTTATAGTGCAGAGGGTGACTACCCTGCTATAATCAAGGAACAGGTGATGAACTTGAGCCTTGCTGAGGGTCGAACACGGTCCCGTCTTCCAGAGCTGGGAGAAAAGTGGGTAAACTATATAAGAGGTAAATAATGACTTTTTTTTTTTTGCAACGCGTCTTACTACCCATTCGGATTGATTACTAAGGGCAACGTCAATATTTTTGCAGTTTTTATACAATTAATTAATTGATGTATGTGGCCGAAATGTAATATGAATAAAATTCATAAAAAGTGTACACAATTAAATATTTATAATATTAGTATTATTATTTATATGATGAGTAGTCAATATAAATATATATTTTATTAATATTAAAATATGTTATATAAATATTCATATGATTATTAATATTATAAATATTATATTGTGTACATCACATATGAATGTTTAGTTATATTAAGTTTCAACCCTTTACATTAATTACGTTACCTTAATAATGGAACACATAAAACGTATAATAACAAATGTTAGCTCCTTATAACTCCTGAACTATAAAGATTTGAAATTACTATTTATAACATATAATTATATAATTGTTATAATTGTGCAATAGAATGATAATGTTCGAATAATCTTAAGGAGACGAGGAGAGTAATAAAAAAAAGAGTATATTTGCAACATTTTCAATTATAGGTATTTAGTTGTAGACCCAAATAATACATTTTCATTTTCCTCTGTCAAGGCACACACGACTTCTTCGGTCTGAACCATTACTCGACTTCCTTGGTTTCCCCTTCAACGAACGGTACGACATTATTTGGGTTATCTGACGCACAAATTCTGGAGGAGACTGACCCAAACTGGCTGGTTAACGGAACAACGGTAAGTGTGCGACAACTTGACATTTGAAATATGAATTAAAAGTGTCTTATAAAGCTCTATAGACATTAACTGTTCCTCGGAAACTAAACTCTATGTTTGTATGTAAGCAATATTTTATTTATTTTATCCAAAAAATATGTGTTATTATAAAAACTGCAAAAACCCTGGTCTTTTCTTCTTTTCCCTACATACTCAACTTGAAACTGTGATGTTGTGTAGATGGTGCCTTGGGGTCTTCGCGCTCTTCTCAACTGGGTAAAAGAAGAATACAACAATCCCCCTGTCTTCATAACTGAGAATGGCCTGGGGCAAGCTTCCAAGGAACTGCAGGACAACAATAGGATAACATATTATAAGGTGTGTTGGAGCTAGCCTAGCTATGGGCAAGCTAATAGGTTCAATAGTTTCAGATAATTTCGGCTTACTTCAAATGGTTTAAGTTCATTTTAGGTTATTTATGAGTTGTGTCTATTAACTTTTAGATAATTGAGATATAAAACTTTTACTAAAAACATACATGTTAGATTGGTTTTAGTAATGAAGAAATTACATAACTTGTATTTGAGGTTAGCATAGATAGTTTGACAAATTTGGCTTAAGTGCGAAAGTTAGTTTGAATGTTGCAAGAAAGCACACAGACTGAAATATAATTACTCAATGCATGATATATTTCCTTAGAAATATAAAGGCTGAACATAATGTCATTTTGACTTTCTAGTAGGTATTTAGATACAGTCCTACTTAAGAGTGTTAAATCGAAAAATAAAGTATTATAACTTGTATATTCTTGGAAACTATATTTAGACATAGAGGAGACATGGCGATTTAGGGGTAAGGTGTCATAATTCTGTGTTAAGGGTGCGGAGTTCAAATCACGGTCCCAGCACAGATTTATCCGATTACCAAAACTCTTCCTTCACATCTTGCAAAGAGTGTGCTTTAACGCTTTGTCAATGTGTGGAATGACAAACCCCCTACCCACCATTAGAATGACAGACACCCCCCCACCCCCACCCCAACCATGATTAAGAACCCACGAAGTCACCTCTTCTTTCCACCATCATTATTCTCACATATAATCTGGAGATAATGGAATTTGCCTTAATGCTCTCCCCTCCTCATATATTAATATCCAGGAGAGTGGAGGTTGAATGGTCAAGATCTAGAACATTATCCCCCCACCCCAACCCATATTTAGTCATAATTTTCCCAGCTTATCGATATTGTGGCTCCAGTAAGTAATATTTTCTGTTTCAGCTTTACCTGAATGAAGTTCTGAATGCTATGAATGAAGATAACTGCACAGTTATCGGTTACACGGCTTGGAGTTTGATAGATACTTTGGAATGGTCGGCTGGATACTCGTAAGTCAAGAATTTATATTTTAAAAAAATATTGTTTCCTCTGGTACGTTGGTAGAACACCTGGGTTATTAATGTGTATGATGTGTTCAATACAATAAGTCCAATAAGGTTGTTTAGGTAAATTATTTCTTTATTACATACTAACAGTCTGCCCCGTGTTTTTTTTCGCGTGACTAAGCAGCATCAAAACTATATAACATAAGAACATTCAAAATTTGGGTACACACTTTTTGGTAGTTCCTCTTTGTACAATCCTTAGCTATCTATGGGAATCCCAAACAGATAGAGGTAATTAATAAATTTAATGTTTGACACAAAATATTATCTTGTCCACAAACTGAGTGCACAAACAAATGACATCCACTAACAACGATCGTAACGAGCTAATATACATAGCTACAAGACTTTGTTGCAAAAAAATATATAAATAATATTATATTAAAAAAGAAATATATCGAATAAAAAGCATAATGGTTTTCCATATAGCATTATGGTTCACCAAACAATGTCCCCAAAATGTACTTTTTTAAATTGTTATGTCACTGCTAGATAGGCTCTAGGTTACCCTTTGATTTTTTAAGTTTGTCATCACAACGCTAATAGATCCCAATGAGATAGTCATTAGTTTTGGTATTCGTTGATTTTTGTATATTTTTTTGGTCTGCTAGTACAAAATTTAGAGTTTCTCTCATACCAAGAAGTTTTTTTCTTCTATTAAGCCTTTCCCAACCCCTAATTTTAAATTATAAATTTTCCAGCTGTTATGGTTAAGGTTGGAAACTTTTTTTTACAAATTTTACACAAAAAAAAGTTCATTGCCGAAAAGGATAATTGATAATAGTTTTTGAAAGTTTCTAAGTTATTATCTCACCCCTCCCTTTTTCAGTTCCCACATTCCCGTTTTAATATTTATTTGATCATTCTATATGGTGTATTTACGTGATCAGCAAATTTCAATTTTAAGCCACAGCGAAATATACTGTTATATATTAGTTGTATCGAGAGCATATTTAAGGCAAAGTCTGTGATGGAGTTGTGTTGTTCTTCATTTACAAATTATGAGCGAACTATCATATAACGCAGCGACTATTTAGGGATTTATTCCACCAAAAGTACAATGACAACTGTACGAATTTAATAATAATGATGGGTTAAATCTATTGGATTTTTTAGTTGCTGTTATAGCCGCCTCTAATTATCAAAGGTATTATCATTCTTCAGTCATATTTAAAGGTAGTGTCGGGTACAGTTGTATAAATTATTTATCTGATAATTTCTGCACGTCCATCACAGACTCTGCCTTAATAAATATTAGTGTAGAATGACCCTGAGAACGTGATGACTCCTGGATAGCTCGGTGGTCAGAGCACTGGAGTACTAAGCTTGAGGTTCGATTCCCTTGCCAAAGTGTCATTTTTCAATTTAAGGAATATGGTAGGGCTATATTGATGCAGCTATGTCTGTTCTTAGCAACTATAATAGGTTGGCTATTTAATCCATTATTATAGTAAAATGTAATGTTTTGTTTGTTTTTTATAGTATTTTTAGTGATATAGCCGCATGGCCTCAATTGAAAGGCGTGTTTATTTAGTAGTGTATGTTATGAGTTGCGAATGACATAACGAACGTTGCGAGGTTGTTATGATTATTCTATAAACAAACAAACTAGAGGACAAAAGTGCTGTCGGCGTTCCTTAGCGAGAAATCAGGACGGAGGCCCGGTTAAAATGAGAGGGATTGAGCCCCTCGTGGCTGACTACACCCATCGCAGCCTAGGCGTCACTCTTCCCCATTCGGGTCAATGTGGGCTAAG
>CABFOW010001027.1:7338-21031 GCA_902141385.1 Timema californicum
ACAAATAATTGTGAGAAATTGCCGAAAAAATAATACATGTTTAGAAGCTCAACTAATTCTAATCAAAATTATTATGGTCCAAAGCTTTAATCCATTCTAGAGGGCTAATTAGGAAACCCTCATGTCAAAAGGGGAATGGGGGGGTTCACTTCAAATAAACTTATTTTGAGAAATATAGTAAAATAAAAATTGCTAGATTTTCTTTTTAAATTTCATGTTCTAGGTTACATTTATTGGATCTAAGCTTGTTAATTAAATAATTTAAAATCTGTGCTTGTTATTTGTAAATATATGATAGTAAAATTAATTTAAATTATCTAATAAAATATTAAAAACTTAACACACATTTATTTGGGTTATCGAATAAAATTTTACTGACTCGTTCAAAAATAATTGGACAATACAAGTTTTATTGGTTGAATGAATAATTTTGTTAACAAATTTGGAATGATATAGATTATTTTCTATACAATACATTTTTACTATGGTCTGAGTGTATTTTCACAGTATATATATTAACGTAATTTATTTTATATAAACTTATTCAAAGCATAAAATTATTTATAAGTGTATAAGTTATTTAATAACTTATTTAATGTGTGATTTGGACCGACATAAATTTAAATAATACTCAGGATTTAGTTTATTTTCTGTTGGTTAATTCAGTGTTCGTTTCTTTGTGTTATTTCATTTTAAATGTAACAGTAATATTTTTATTTTAAAACTAAAGTAAGAGATAAAAGCAATGATTACTGTATAATGTAATATATTCTTTCCACTTATTATAATAATTACTGTCCTTGTTACTCACATAAATGAATAAATAAACCATTGAATTTCGTGATAAATTTAGATAAATAAGCGTATACAAATTTTTGAGTATAAACTACAAGTGTTTCCAATAAGACTGTATTTATATTAATGTTAATACACAAGATTAACTTAATATTAGTAAGAGTCGAGTAACTAATTTACTTTACAGTAAAAATATTAGAAATTACCTACAGACATTTTAGTATTTTAATTAGAATAAAAGAGCCCTACAAATAAATGAGTTTTAGGCAACTGAATGACCCATTTGACTATTAATGGAATCGGGGCTTGCCTTTAGGAATATGTTATAAATTTAAAACTAATTATAATATTATAATGTACGAGCATTTATAACATGTACTCTAGTTTTTATTTGCTGTCGATAAACAATTTATAAATGCATACTTTGTAACGCACCATTCACATAAACGATGTTTTCGTACTTAATTCAGTAAAACTTGTGCGTAATTTGATAATAGTTGTCGGTGATGACCAATTTTGTTCAAACCGAACAGAGGTAAAAAAAAAAACTTGTTTATAAATTAGTTCAAGAGCAATGATTATAACGAGTCATTCATACCGGATTGTTTTTAAATATGCATATAAATTTTAATTTATGAACCCACAAATAATTTATTTAAATAAGTTATTTATTTTTTATGGTTTTTAGGGCAGTAACTATGAACTGACTGCTATACTGCTGGATAGTTAGAAATACAGTAATACAAATCCTACCTCCCGGTATACAATAACATTAATACATTTGCAGCAATAGACTATCAAACGAGGTTTTTATCTAGTAGGACAGCAAATAGGCGCTGCGAGCTAACTCATTTAAAGAGAAGGCAATACTCAACTCCTCAGAGAACTAGCCTACTCTATTAACTAGGTGACTTAAGCTATTCTCTCCAAGCTAAGAGAAAATACAGAAACTGCATTTAGCGACCAGGGAGACAGTCAGTTGTAAAGGAGCTATTTCAGAGAGTTGAATGGAGTATGTAAGGTACTGCAAGATACAACAAACAGTTAGATGCTTAGGGCTTCCCTCTCTAAGTGACCTCTTACCAAGTAGGGCTAAGGGCTTTTCAAGACGTTACATCAAACCACAGGATAAACCACTAGAGTCTAGCTACACCACTGCTAGTCAGTTTATAACTGAGTTTTCATACTCTGTTCGCTAGTGAGTCCAACTTACGAACGCCGAGATCAAGGTTACGTTTGCTTAATAATTATGTTCGTATGAACATGGCTGGGTAGTAACCCAATATGGCATCCCAGAGATAGTAGAAGAAACTAGAGCAAGTTAGGCAAAAAAAACAGCAACCGGTATACCCTGCAAATTGGAGCTGAATGCTCCGCGGACATCTTAAGGACGCCGCCTACATTTTCTTTAATATGCATAGAAGCTAAATAAGAATAAGGCGAGTCAGCTGAAAAATGAGTTTTCATACTCTGTTCGCTAGTGAGTCCAACTTACGAACGCCGAGATCAAGGTTACGTTTGCTTAATAATTATGTTCGTATGAACATGGCTGGGTAGTAACCCAATATGGCATCCCAGAGATAGTAGAAGAAACTAGAGCAAGTTAGGCAAAAAAAACAGCAACCGGTATACCCTGCAAATTGGAGCTGAATGCTCCGCGGACATCTTAAGGACGCCGCCTACATTTTCTTTAATATGCATAGAAGCTAAATAAGAATAAGGCGAGTCAGCTGAAAAGAGCCTATGCTAAATGAACAAAGTAAGCAAACTAGAATAAAGATAGCTTAATTAAACATAACCAATCAGACCTAATTAGGTCATAAACAGTTCAGAACTATTCCCCAGCCACTAGGTCTGCACATCCCTGAGTTTCATTAAGAGGTATAGTATAATGGCACATATTTTAACAAAACATTCCATTGCCTAGCAGACCTTGTACAGAGCAGTATTATAGCAAATAAATACTAATTATGAGTGACTCAACTTAATAGCTGAGGCTCAAAAATAAAGACAATTTTGATCAGAGCAAGGCTAAGCTCTCAACTAACTAGCTAACTCAATCGTACCACAAACAAGTTGTTGATAAGAATCTCATAAGATCAGTTCATGAGCTGAGAGCTACAACATTTAAGCTCATAAGCTTAACTAAGCTTAGATATAATTATCAAACATAACTAGAACATTGGAAAATAGACAATCGTTAAGCGACTATTCTGATTAACTGCCCAATCTGGACAATAATATAATCTGAACACAAGTCTTAAATAAACAAGCTTTAAGTTGACATAATACGATACAAGATGGTTTTCTTGATCCTCTGGGTGTTGAGGGCTATCTTCAGCCGGGTCGGGCGAGGTTTCCGGCCGCCATGTTCAAGTCCAGCGCCGGCTCCAAGTAGAGTAGTGAGGGCGGTCCTCGGTATTAGAAAATACACCAGCTTAGAAGAGGGATATTAAGTATTGAGTCTTTATTATTAGCGGGTGACTCGTTTTATACGTTTCAAAACTAGCACAAGACTTGGATAAAAGGAGGCATGGAATACGACCAATAAAATCGAACAACCGATGTCAATGGTTTGAACTTGGAGAGTAGGGGATGATGGCGGGACCACGCTGAGCTGAAGCGCTGAATTGTAGGTCGTGATTGTTGATGGCATTAAGGAAAGAACCAGCCACGCAGAACGAAGGTCGGCCGCTGGACGCAAACACCAAGTGGGTTTAGGTGAGTCAAATGCCATCATTGGTAATCGTTGTTCCTCTTAGTTTTACTGAGGGTTAACAATGTCTGGTCTGTGTGTGCAGGCTAATTCCTACTAGCCCGGCACAGTTGCATCAACTGATCTCAAAACAAGGAGGAAAATAATGACGTTCGAGGGGCTGTTTCATGATAGCTATCATCAAGATTTCAGCACAAGTTTATCTTATGAATTAAGTAAAAAAATTCGTCCAGGTGTAGGGGAGATAAGAACTGACAAATATAGCTATAGACTATAGAACCCATGTCAAGGGGCAATTAGCCCCGTTTTTACATCCCCATCCCCTTTTACTGTCCAATCTCCAAATATATTAAAAGCAATCAATGTTTTTCTTTCATCTTTATAGAGTAGTTAAGACATCCAAGGGGATAAAATAATTTATAAAAGATGATAAATAAACCAATTTAGCAGCTGAAAGGAAATAAAAAACTATTAAAATGTATGCTTTGCGACTTTGAATTTATATTATTGTTCATCGACAAAAAATTGATATATTTCCTACATTTCTTATAAAATTGTCTCGTTGTTTGTTCACACATACCTTTGAACAATTAGAACTATTATGAAAAAGACGTGGTTTCAAAACGATTGAACACATTAAATTAATCTTCTTCCGTCAGTGAAAGTAGCGAAATAGTTTAATTAAAGTGTAGGTAATATGTTATATTAAGGCAGTCATACTCAACCTGTGGCCCGCGGGACGCATGCGATCTTCAAGATTTTATGTGCAGTCCGAGAGACTCACACTCATTATCAGTTAGGTACTTTTTCGAACATATGGTAATCTAAGCTTTAAAACCTTGAGATGCGCGGGAACAATTGGTCGGTCAACAAGCGGACGCCTACAACCTTTATTGTACCTGACGTAACAATGTATACTCGCTGTTTCTCCGAACTTCCACCAGTCTGCGCGCTCTGCCTTCCTCGTGACCGAATTCCCAACGTGTTTGTTTGTTTAGTTGCGAAATAACGTCGATGGGTGACAATTTTGTTTCTTATAATTATTTCAAGTGTCAGTTACGCTTAACGGATACAGCATACTTGTAACTGTTTTGTAACATATTTTTTGTTATAATTTAACCACCCATAATAGCAGGAGTGTCCTCAAAATACAAACGAAAAATATCTGACAAAAATAGAATGTTTCAAGACAATTGGGAAAAATAATATTTTGCTGTACCAAATAAGCACGTTTTAACAACTTGTTTGATCTGTCATGAAAGTGTTATATTAAAAAAATATACTGTTGTTCGTCACTATAACACGAAACATAAATCATTCAGTTACACTTTTTCTCGCGAGTCTTTAATGAGATGTGAAAAGCTAACTTTCTTCAAGAAGTCATTGCAACAACAACAACAAAATGTTATGTCAGTGGTGATATCACAAGCTGCAGTGGTGACAAGATCCTCAATTGAAAGTTCGTTACATACTTGGTAAACATATGAAACAATTTATTGCCGTTGAAACTATGAAGGAATGTTTCATCAGTGCTTCCAATGTATTATTTGATAAATTTAACAATGCAAATAATCTTAGAAATTAAAATAAATAAATGAAGCTATCTGATTCTACCTGCGTTAGACGTATCGAAGATATTTCAAAACATATTGTTGATGACATCATAGAGGATTTGAAAAATTGTAAATGTTTTAGCTTGACTTTAGATTCTAACATAGATATTTCAGCAACATCACAATGTTCCGTTTCCGTTAGTTACTGTACCGAACAGAATTCGATTCACGAACTTTTTTAAAAAAAATCTTCCTATGGATAATAAAACCAGAGCCACAGATTATCTCAATATTATTAGTACGTTTCTGGAAAACAATGATATTGATATTAAAAAATTGGTTTGTGTAAGCACTAATGGATGTCCTTCAATGGCCGGATCCGAAAAGCGATTTGTTTCCCTATTGAAAAAGAAATACAATTTAACAAATCTCTTATCATTTCACTGTATTATTCACCAAGAAAGCACGTATCTCCATTACCAAAGTAGATGAAAGCCGTAGGTAATATTTTTATTTTTTTTATTTAGCACCGCATCTTACTACCCGTTCGGGTTATACGCTTTAAGTACTAATTACGCTAATGGATTAGGAATTGGGAAGGTTGAATTAGAGGAAGTGAACCCGCATTTGCGTGGAGGGAGAGTGGAAAACCGTTTAGGAAAACCCACCCCCAGTTCACCCGACTGAGATTAGAACCTCGATCTCCCCGTCCTCAGCAGTAGAGCTCAACACGACAAGCGCATTAGCCAACTACGCCACCGAGGCGGGTCGTAGGTAATAAATTTAGTGAATTATACTCAAGCCCGAGAAATGAACCATATCAAATTTAGAAGTATTTTGGAAGAAATTAACACTATAAGTCATTCACGAGCTAAGTTTACCTGGATGACAGCTCGAAATGTTGCTATATTCCATTCACCGTAGGAATTGACTTCTGAAAGGCCTTTTTCCCTACTATAAATCTACTATATAGTAGGATATTGGTAGGAAAAAAGACCTTTCAGAGAGTAATTCCTACCGTGAATGAAATATAGAAGTAATCCCTAATATATCACTACGCCAACAGCTGACTTCACTTTGGATGACTGTAATAAAAACGGGTGGTAATATATTATTATTATTATTATTATTAGCACCGCGTCTTACTACCCGTTCGGGTTATACGCACTTACGCTAATGTGAAATGGTAGGGTGATTGTGAGATGAAATGAAGGACCTACAGTTTAACGTGGAATCCGAACCACAGTGGAGGCCTAGCATTCCCCAGGTAATCTATTAATGTGATAGTTAACCACAGTAATTTAGGCCAATATTATTTATATATTTATTTGAGGTCAGACACAAAGTTTATTTATAGTTTTATTCCCCTTAAAAAAATATTAACACCACTTTCATAAAAACTTTTAACGAACATAGCTTCAAAATGGCGACTGACGAATCTAAACCATTTGATTGAACATAGCGGTAAACAAGTTTCTTACAATGATGCAGACACGCAGTTGATGAAAATATTTTATTCAGTTAAATATTTCAAAATACAATAAAATAATCATAAAATAATTTATTGTATGTAAAAAAAATTACAAGAATTTTCTCTTTTCCCAGTAAATACGATGCCTGTATTAAAAGGTAATGATGTGTGCAGTATATCAAACATAATCAATAACGTTCCAAAACGAAAAATAAGTACTTTTAATCATGTTTAAAATATTGTTTTGAGTTGGATAAAAAGAAATTATTTAAAAGAATGAAACGTTATTTTTAATGTAATATATAACAGGTAATTAAAGATCTTTACATTTATAACAAAACTGTGATATTTTACAAGTGTTGGCAACCTAAAACATAAACATATGATTTTCGAACTGTCATCCAGGTAAAAACCTATCGTGAACGGAATGTAACTATAGCGACGTTCTTTTACATACCTCGGTGCGATAGAAGATAAGTTCTGGATAGGTTTTTTTCTTTAAGGCAAAAAATTATTTTGTTTTTACAACAAAACAATGAAGTTTATAATGAACTTGAAAAATACGGATGAGACAAACTTTGTGAGCTCAATCATGGTTTACAGGGTGAAAATAAAATCATTTTGCAGATAACGAATAAACTATTTGCTTTTGAAGATAAATTAAACATATATTACGAGGACATACAGAATGAAATACTGTATAATTTTCCAACCGTAACAAAAGCTAAACAAGATGGTATTGACATTTCTTGAGAAAGCTATACGATAATTTAAAATTATTTAGGTGCCTTATAAAAGGAATTTGAAAGCAGATTTCAGATTTTACGAAGTATTAAGAATTGTGTGGTGCTTGTAGAAATTTCCTGTCACTTAGAAATGGAAATTATTACACAACTAGCTGCATTGGGATGTGATTATGCAAAGCTATTCGACGAATTTATCGAGTTCAAAAACGATAAGAATCTGGAAGTTATTTTTAAAGAAAGGAGATTGGGAAAGGAGTATGCCGAAATTTATAAATTAGTGCCTAAATAATACAAGACTGTACAAAAATCTGCCCACCTGCTGCTCACTTTGTTCGCATCAACGTATCTTTGTGAATCATCCTATTTAAAACGGACATATGTGAATAACGTATATAGAAATCGGATTACTCTTTCTCACCTTAATGAAGTATTGATAGTAACATATAGCAATTATTGAAAGCCTGATTTGTCTAGAATAGTCAAAAGTTTGTTTCAATATCAAAAATCACACTCATTTTTAAATAAATGCTTGGATAAATTTAGGTTTTGAGTTTTATTTTTACATTATTATAATATGAGGTGCAGTATACTGTGCTGCTGTTTGCGTAACGTAGCAAACATATGTATGTGGGCCGAGAAAAAAATAGTTTGAGTATGGCTGCTTTAAGGCCACAGATCAAAATTGATTTGTTATATCTGAGCTCGTTCATTACTTTTTTTTCTCTTAGAGTGTAGGATTTTCATAAAGGATTCAAATATTGTTTGCTAAAATGTGAAATTGATCCAAAGTGGGCTCGGTCGCATGCAAAGGATTTATAAACCCACTAATCCTTGATTCCTGTCTAGCACTGCAACAACTTTCTGTGATATTTGTAAATAATGACTGTCTCTCTTAATTAGTGAATGTTGTAAACGTGGCCATTATTACAATAATACCTACAACAAGAATGGAGAATATTATATAATTAGCAATGTAAATAGAATGTTCCCCCACACAGATTAGGACCAAATTATTTATTAACCATTTGAAGGAAATTCCAAGGAGAAAATAACTGGTTTATATTTAAGATGGCGAACACAAAACGTACATATAAGATCACAATTTTTAAGATAGTATACAAAGTCACAAGCATTAGTGAAAAGAGAAAGTACACGCATGCCTAGTACAGGACAAATATCTCTGTGGCAGGGCCTGAAATTACTTCACTTTGGCTCCTTCAACTATATACACATAATGACTTATATGTTACATATTATGATAATTTTTATTTGACAATGTAGTAAACCCAATAAAATTATATTATTATTATTATTACCAAAAATAATATTCCTAGACCATTCATCAATCAATATACAGTAAACAAGACCAACATGTTATGCAACCCATGCCTTTAGTGACGTCATTATGTGTATCTCGTTGAAGGAGCCTTAGTGAAATAATTTCAAGCCCTAACATAAATATATTTTTCTTATCCTTGCATGTGAGTACTTTTTCTTTGTACTAGTGTCTGTGCCTTTGTATCCTATCTTCAAAATGGTGTTTTTCTTGTAATTATTATTAAATATAACAAACGAATTGTATAATATATCTGTTTTGAGATTATAAATATGTTTGGACACAACAAGAAAAGTAAAAAATAAATAACCTTTTCTGTTGTAAGGGTAGACTAAATTTAAAAAAATCAATAAATTGCATATCCTGTACTCATCACAAGACATTGTTGGGATGATCAAAGTCTCGTAGATTACCGTGGGAAGGACATGCAGTACGAATGGAAGAATCCAGAACCTTGTTTAGGGTACTGAAAGTTAAACCCAATGGGAAAACCTAAACGCAGATGGGAAGATAACATTAGAATGGACCTGAAGAGAAACTGTGGGATGGGTAGAACTAGCTCAAGAGAGATGGGTAGCGTTCGTTTGTAAGTGCGTAAGTGAACTTTCGAGTTCCTAGTGCTATCCAGTAAGTACATAACTAATACATATTTGACGCATCTCTACACATTTTCTGGTAATGTAATCAATTTTTTTTTCAACTTCAGATAAATTTCCGTTTTTGTCTATAAATATTTACACTGAAAATAATAGATGATTTATTTGATCAATTTCAATCATATTTTGTTGATTAATATTTCATCTAACACAATCAATGTCTTCAATTTTTATATATTTTTTATTCTTCGGGTCGTAAAATAATAAGATGGAGGGTAATTAATTCTCCTTGGTCCAAACACAGTTTACCAAACCAAATCTTTGTATCCTAATACGCATTAAAATTATAAATAAAATATCAGCTAATGTTTGTACATGTTTACACGTGGAGTATCTGTTTCCACTGCTAGGTCCTACTAAACGCCCGGAAAACATTTCCCCCCTCGTAATACGCGCTAATGTATGTATCGGGGTTGTTTGTAAATATCACACCTAGAGCTTAATTCAAGTGTGAAGTTTTATTACTGGGGACTGTGAAGTTAATGCGACTATTGGGCAGGCCCCAATCGGTGTACTTGAACCATATTTACAAAGTTTTAATTTGTCTGAAGCACCCTGAAGTTTATTGGGGGCTCCTCCTTTCAGGAGAGTGAATATTTTTTGAAAGGACTGTACATAAATAAATGCAATATAGAGTAATAACTTGAATTATTGGATGTTGTACTGAAATATAAACCAAAATGTTACAGGACCACTATATATAATATTATATTAATATGTTAATAATTCAATTATGGTCCAACTCGTATTTTTGATTGTATTGTCCATTTCTTTGTGTATTTAATTAATTGGTGAACATTTTAACAGATGAAAATTATATTTATACATAATTAAAAATTTATCCTCACGTTTATATTATCGAGTGATGGCATGGTAAGATGCATGTTAGTCTAAATTTTAACCATTAATAATTAAATGTACGTTCCTAAAAAAGCCGTTATTATTCCAATATTGTTAGCTCTGCAAAATTGAAACAGTTTTAATTGATTATATTAATTTAAAACTGTTTATTTTAAATATAGTAAATACACCCAAGCTATAAATCAATTTAAAAACTAATTTTTATGCAGAGCAAAATATACATAATATAGAACTATATGGTCTAAATATAATTTTTAAATACATTGTTTTTGAAGAGCGATCAAATTTAATTGAGTTCATTGTCTAATTTTAAATTTAGCCGTATTCAAAATGTAATATTACTCTTAAACACTTGTAAAACAGTTTTATGTATGTGCTCTTTCTATCAGCCATTTACTTTCTTATCAAATATCACTTAGTATTTAATATAATTAAAACAGGCTGGCCAGTAAAGATAATTCACGTGAAGAAGTTATTTCAAATGATTGTATTTCAAGATTTAATTCCGTGTGTCACCAATTATTCAATAAAAGTGTGGAAAAGTAGTATTGTATTTGTTTATTTCCTGCTATTAACAATCCCAACAGTAGTTTTTTTTTTACCCAGAAACAAGATTAACTAAACCGTTTAAATCTGTTGTGGGTATCGTGCAATTCGACTAGACTCGTCTCAAGAGTAAAAAGAACCAGGACAAATTGCGCGATATCAACAACATCTCTCAAACAACTGTTGAGATTAAGATTAGCAGACAATTAAAATAAACGGATCTGATGAAGCAATATTACACTTGTTTTGGATAAAATGTTATTTTATTCAAATAAACTGTAAAATAAAGGCCCCTAGTTCGGGATAATTTCCATCCCACCTTTAAATGAACCCCAAATTTGGTGTTACGAGTCAGGGCTGGCCTTAATAGACGTGCAATCAACCTAACAGTCACTTGGAAAGATGATATTTTAAAAGAGGCCGATTACTGATTCATTGAAATTAAATAACTAAAACGTTGCTTATTTATTGACTAACTTGAATATAATCACGTCAATAGGATATAGATGTACGAGATTGAATTTAGAATAAGTGTACCCCTATGTAATTGGAGGGATTTTCAGAAGGGGGAAAAATCGGCCAACTGGTATAAGAACCTTAACTGGCAAATCAGACTTGACGAGACTGACGTTTAATCCACGTGACCAACGATGTGGGTATTTCTGTTACGGTAGTTTAAAAATGGAATTAGTTGAAAAGTGTACACAAAATCCCAGTCTTACGAATGTCACAAAATCGCAACACAAATGTGGACGAACTTCCAAGCGGACGTCCAAGGAAGATTGGGCCATTTAGCCCGCGAGTGTTAATTGTTTCCATCCTGCGCGCTATCTACCACACGGGTGGATAACGACGATACTAGTAGGGTGATATCTTCCAAACGAAGCCAATAGGAGAAGTTGCGAGCGAGATTTTGTCTTCACCTGAAAGTTTACAACACGACTCGACACGGACAAAACTAGCTCTTTGTACCAGGAGAAGGAGGGTGAATAGCAATAGTTAGCATTACTATGGTGGTTTCAAACTAAAACAAATCGGAGACTAAAGTTAGTCAGAACACATTGCAAGCTGTGGTTTTCAAATTATGTTGTCTTTAATATGTATCCGTATGAAGTAGTTCTAAAGATGTAATTCCTTGAATACCATCCAAATACTAAAGGTTATTGTTAATTACGAAGAAGGTACATCCCCCATTCCAATAATATTCTCAAATGGGCAAGGGCGTGGAGTACTAATTTTCCTTGCTGGGGTATTGCTAGAAAATCTTATCATGCCTTTAATCAATAAAAGTTTGTATACGTGTTATATATAGGGGGGGTGCATCAAATTCAAGAGGGATCTAGACCCCCTTCCCAATAACACCATTTTTCTACACCTTTGCAAAGGGGAAGGGAGAGTCAAATTATATTTCTACAGACATGTAGATATTGTCTGATATTTTTGTGGGTTGCAGAAAAACTTTGAGCAGTAGAACTTATTTAATTGACGTAAGAACACTGAGCGAGAGTAAATAAAAGCTGCGCTGAAGTGTGTGTGCAAGAATTTAATTTTTAAATATATTGTATTTTTAATTCCACACCTCTCATAGTATTTATTTGTGTTTAAGAATACATATTTAATGATCTGAATGTATATACAAGTATATAAGTTAACCATTTATGATATTTGTTTCTGTAACGCTGATGCTCCACTGTTCAAAAATATATGAGAAAATACTGGAAAAGAAAAAAAGAAATAACATGAAAGGAAGGTGGAGAGAGGAACAGCATTGATTTAGGGAACAGAGGTCTACAATAGACTTATCTTTACCATACGACAGCTGATATGAAGGTATGAATATGGGAATGACTTGGTAACAGTATTAGGGATGTGGAGAAGGCATCTGATAGCGTGGATATAAATAAAGTTTGGAACGTGATGGAGGAGGCAGAAGTGGAAATAGGAATGGTAATGAGAGTGAAAAGCATGTATTAGGATAACAGGAGCTGTGTTAAGACGGAGAGTGGGAAGACGGAGTGGTTCCAAATAAAACATCGAGTGACGCAGGGGAGTTCCCTTTCACCATTACTGTTTGAAATGATAATGGAAATGGTCATGAACAAAGTGGCGGGAAAACTCGGAGAGGAGAGAATGAAATACACGATGTTTGCTAATCACTTGACAGTATAAGGGGAAAAGGAAGAGGAAGTACAGGAACTACAAGTATAGGATGAGGAAGTCAGAGCTGAAAGAATAAATTTTCTTTGGTGGGGCAAAACCCCAAAATACCACCACCCTTATCACCCCTCCCCCACCTTTGGCTAAGTGGCTAATCATCTACCTTTTTTAACTTGTACATTAAAAAAATTGCCTGTTTTTAGATTTGGGTTAGCATCGATGTTTATTTTGATTTGATTTTGTTTGGAATTGGAAAAATAAAAACAAATAAATTCTTAAAATAAAAAAATTAGGGCTTGAAATCCTTGAACAAAAAATATGATAAAAAATGATTTATTTTTGTTACTCGAGCTTCACGGGCTCGACAAGAGTGTTTTTGCCTTTTTTCTGTCTCCATTGATTGCATCTGTTGCACAAGTATCTAGAGAGGATCCTAAAGTTTGACGAGTCCGTGTATGTGCTTTACAGGCAAATCAAATGTTATATCCTCTCTTTGAAGTAATTCGTTGACATGGTCAAAATGACTCAAAACTCAGTACCAGAAACAGGTCATCACAATGAACTCAAAATGTTGACAGGTCCTTCAAAGGAGTTTTGGTTCCATATTTTGTTTTTAAGTTTGAATCACCGTGGTTGGAAGAATATACCCCACACAGTTTCAATTTTAGTTGACCATCTTGTTTGTGTCTGCGATTTCGGTGTGGTTTTCACATAAGTCTGGAGAAATTCTCGCTTTGAAGCTTATACCACGATGAACAAATAGAGAAGATGAAGTGTACCGAGGATGTTCCAGCCTCTACTACCGTACAAGCGGCGTGAACACCTACTTAATTGAGTGAATGAGCTGCACATGGTA